>CAAKHB010002510.1:68115-110041 GCA_901007665.1 Aeoliscus strigatus
ATGCACTGACGACATTTTTGAGAGAGCAGACAAATTCTGATCATTATCAAATTTGCAGAACTAAATTTATAACCAGATTGACTCTGTGCTCTCAGTTTTCTGTGTTGCCAGGTTTTGCACACTTCAAACTTCAAGTGGCAACTCACCATCTGTTATTAACTAGCATCCTAGTTCCAGCAGGTTAAACTAGCATCATGGTCGCATACAGTATTTTTATTGAAGTAGTATTGAAGTAAAAATCAACACCAGACCAGAGTCTTATCCTATTTGTCAGTGTCTGTATTACACCATTAACGTTGTTATTTCACTAATTGTGGGCCAGATGATCAGTGCTGTTGACTTTACATGAATTCTGGTTCCTTTATTTCTTGCTTTTAAAAAGAACCCACTTATCATGAACATCATATACTTGGTTTTAAAGACCTTGTTTTAAAGAGCATTGTAAAAGAACTGTATTTGATTGATGAAAATGTATAGGTTGGTTTAATTATTCATGTTTGGCCACAGTAAATTAAAAGGTAAATCAAATGATTCAGGATTTCCTCTCTATGGTCTTTAGCCATTTTTTTTCATTTATCCTATGTGGAGTTAGTTATACATCCACACACAGAATCCATAGTTTTTAGGACAGTGGACCACTCAGAAGAGATGTGTTGTTCCTCTCTGTTTTTAATGAAATTATTCAATCTTTGCTCTCTTAAAAATTCTTCTTTAATACGCTACCAAAGCACTTTGCATGAATTGCGTGCATGTTGCCAGAGGAGGTTTTCTTTTCCTATTTCTTGTTCTCCTCCTCCTTGCTTTCTCCTTCTCTATCTTTCTCTTTCTCTTCCCTGCCTTCTCATTTCTGTTGTTCATACCCTTGCATTCTTCTCCTACAGTAAATAAAGGTGTCAAGTCCATTCTAAGCATTATAATGGAGTCCCCTGTGATCACAGTCCTAGCACATCGACACAGTGACACTTTCTGCACACACTGTTGCCTGTATTCAAGTATTTTTGCTTCCGAGAACTGCAGCTCAAATGCTTTCCTATCTGACTGTCACCACCTTTATATTCTGTATTTTCCCCTTATCTTTCCACTTTAGTTCACAGTTTGTGTAAGTACTATCATTTCACTTTTCTTCTATGGCTGTGCCTTGCTAGTGTCGTCTCTCTGCATGCCTCCGCTATGACTCCCAGTAAGAACTTGGATTGACTTTGATTAATTCTGTGCAGTTATGTCACATTTAGGTGTAAATCACTGTTGCTCATTTGCTGTAAACTGGCTGCCCTTTTGTGCTTAGATATGGCCAATTTCAACACCGCCCAGGTTGTTGAATAGTGCTGTTGTAGAGTTCTTCATCCCATACAGAAGTTACATTCATCCAGATTAGCTTTAAAGTTGGAATGGAGTCATTGATCAGTGGTGGGTGACGAATTGTCTAGAGTTGGGTGTAAACATATACAAATGCATCACTATGAATAACCAGACAAGGTTTGTAAACCCAGGGCAATTGGCAGGTTTTAATGGTGCGGTGTACTTCCTGGGCTGTTTTCTGCTCTTGCTCCGTTGCCCACCACTGTCCCTCATGGTCTCATGTTTTTATAGACAATACATGTCTGAGCAACATGCTGACTGTTTTCTGTCCTGACAGGCTCCCAGTAGCCTTCTTGAAGCTCTGGAGCAGCACTTGGCCTCTTTAGAGGGCAAGAAGGTCAAAGACTCCACTGCAGCCAGCAGGTATGCCAGTCCTCCGTCACGATTTTCAACATGAATATCCAGTAGAATTCCTCTCATCATCTGATCATTTCACAGCAATCACAGTTGCCTTTTGCTTCCCTTTTGACTGATCATATGAGGTATTATATTTGTACTCAATCTGGTGTGGATATGTGTTTGTCCTGCAGAGCCAGCACTCTATCAAATGCAGTGTCATCACTGGCAAGCACAGGAATGTCGTTCACTAAAGTGGATGAGCGGGAAAAGCAGGCAGCTCTGGAGGAGGAACAGGCCAGACTTAAAGCTCTGAAGGTGCGTTTGAGTAAATACACAAATAGCTAATATTTGTGTTCCTCTGTTGATTCTTTGTCTGAACATTTGGACTTCCTTTCCCACTCAGGAACAGAGGCTCAAGGAGCTTTCCAAACGGCCCTCTTTCGCCACGACTGATACATCACCAATATCTACCACAGGGGGCACCATTAGCACAGCGCCGGCCATCGACTTGTTCTCCACACCCAGCTGCTCTAACGGGTATTTACCATTTACCTGTTTGGTTTGATTCTTCCCCGCCTCTTACGAGGAATCTCCTGTATTAATTATTTGCCCTGTAGTGCTGAAATTATTCCGTCATCTGTTCACTGCTTAGGTCACATGTGTAAATGACAAGGCCTGCGGGCCAAATGTGGCCTGCGAGAGGTAGTCTGGGAAAAAAAAAGGTCAAAATTGCATTTACCATAGACTACATTTCCCATAATGCATATGCACAATTTACATGGATAGCTTGATCATTGATTGATGGAGTAATGTGGCTTTTTTAACCTGATAAATTAAAAGGATTTGTAATAGAGCAACAAGCAAATATGTATGTAATATTTGTAACGGAATGAGTTATAAATTCAAAGTTATTTAACATTAAGGAGTAGTTGCATATATTTTACATTACATTTGGTTACATCTAGTTACATTTATATTGTTTAACAATTACATCTGGCCCTTTGAGGGCAAACATTATGCTGATGGGGCCCTCAGAGAAAATGACACCCCTGGCTTGGGTGATCAACTTACAAATAATATACAAAAGTTGCTAAACCAGTGGCAGCCCTTCTATCATGCAGTGATTCTCCATCAAAAATGATTGAATACAGTTTTTATTTGCAACATAATTGTTGGACAAAAACAGTGGTTGAGGAAGTCACTGCTTATGACTAAATTAGTAAAAAAGAAAATCCAAGATATCCAAGATTTGCACTGATTTATAAATAGTCAAGTTTATCAGGTTGTTAACACAACATTTAATAACCTTTTTCTTTCTCTAGTGCTGTGAAGATGGAAAGCGACCTGTTTGACCTCCAGTCAACGTTCCAGCCCTCTCTACAGTCGGGCTCAACAGGGCTTTCAGTGGCAACAGCTTGGGCAGGTAAAGCGCCGCCTGTTCAACATCTCCAGTGACTTGTTCTGCATGCTGTCGTTCTTCTGTTGTCTGACTCTGATGCCCGCCTCCTTTTTTTTTCTCTTTCCTGTCTTTTTTTCCTGTCTCTTTTTCCTCTGGTTGCATAGATCCTTTCACCTCTGCTGAAGCTGGAGACGATTCCATCCCAAACCTTAACCCTTTCCTCTCAAAACTCGTTGTCGATGCCACTCACTTACCTGTCATGTCTTCAGACGGTGTTAGCTTTTCCTCTAGGACATCTGGTCATGAAATGTTTGGTGGTAACGACTCATTTTGTTTTCCTGAAGTCTCTGCATTCTTGCTTATTTATCTGTGGTCTCTAAAGCATGTCTAGCTTGCTTGTTCACCATTCTGCTGTAGTTTGAATGTTCATTGTGCTAAATCTCGTCTGACTGTCCAGCACACCTCTTTGCAGCTCATAGTGTGTTGTTAGTGAAAACATCTTCAGCTCTTTACTTTCCATTCTTTCTGTTAAGAGGGATTCTTTATGTTCCAATATACAGGCTTGTTTGCTTTACGTTAACATCTTTGAATGAATAACTTGGTCCTGTGTTATACTATTACAAACGTGCTGTAGAGCTTTATGATGAAACTGTTTTTCTTTTACCAACACTATTTTTGATTCTCCAGATCATTACAATCCCTTTATTGACACAAACTCGTCTGTTTCAACAAATTACAAACGTACAGGGCGGATAGAACACTCCATCTCAGGTACTTTGATGGCTCACCATATCAGTGTAGGTTCCCTGAGCCTTGGCAAGCATAGGATCCTATGTGATACACCAAAGGCTTTTATTCTTCTAGTCATGATGAACATGTGAACATGAACAAATATTAAATAGATAGTTAAGCATCTTGGGATATTGTTTTGTCTCTTGCAGAGAGTGAGAGAAGGTTGGTAACACTCTTGTGTCGGTAAATATAAAGCTGCAAGCAGGTGGTTAGCTTAGCAAGTGTTATTAGCAGGGAGAAACGGGTTGCTTGTCTCTGGTAAATGATCAAATATCTGCCAGCACCTCTAAAAGCCCTGTAAAAAGTATGGTAGGCCCTGTTAAAATCTTCTACAAAAATCGTTGTGTTGTGCTAAACTAATCTGGTCTAATATCAATGTGGCAGATATTAATGTGGGTTGCTTACTAACTAAATTGAAGTTTGAGGCTTTGTGCCCTGCTTTATCCTCTCTTTGTGACATTTCCAAACCCTGAACATCCTGCTCTTTGTTTCATGCATATATTGCACTTTTTACACAACAGTGTATGTGTTTGGCATGCAAACCTTAATTGCACAAGGTTGCTAATATCTGCACCAAATATCAGCCGCCAGTGTCCTTTACTTATAATCTATATCTATAGTTGATCAGTTATTAGCTGACAGTAGGAAGTCCAATAAGGACCAGGCCAAGAAATCTCAGCACATAAAGCACTAACATAACTGTGTCATGTTAAGTTATTGCTCTTCTTTCCTGCATTTCGACAGAGACAAAAAGTCTGTGTTTTTTACTGACTAATTTCTGGCAGCAGCTTCATATTACCTCGACAGACATGAGACAAAACTGATCCTCTCTGCTCCCTATTGGCAAGAAAATTATTATACATGTTTCCCATGATGATGTACTTTAGCATTAATCCCTCCTTCTGGGTTGTTTTTCAGTATTTCACCTTTCTTTGTCTCGTACCTTTGCCTGAAAATTATTTAGCAACTACAAATTGTTTTACATGTTTGGTGTCTCTGCCTGTATTTCTGTCACCCCTGTTCTGTTTATCTGGCCTGGTCCTGAAATGCCTTTTCCTTTTGCTCTCGTTCTTCTTCTCTATTCTTGCTGTGGCGTGTCAGACTCCTTCTGTGGTCCAGTGTCCATTGCCCAGCACCTCCCACAACAGGCCCCCTTCCCTGCTGAGCCCTCTACTGTAGCAGGTCTATTCAGAGGTAGAGTACTGGAGGCTCTTTGCAGCAAATCCATCTGTAGAAAAGCCAAGTTTGACTTTCTGTAAACTTATCATTTACTTGCCAAAGCCACTATAGCCAGGTGAAGTCCCAAACCACTTATTTCACTGGCCGATCATTTCCCTAACCGTTGCTGTTTTATGTCTCATTAAGGATACTCAACACCTCAGGCTCCTCCGCAGCAGTCAGCAGGACTCCAAGTAGACTTTGAGTCCGTTTTTGGAACCAAAGCTTCAGGCAGCAACAGCCTCAATGCTGATGGTAAGAGATAAATGTGTTTGCATTTCTATGGACAGATGCAGTTACTACCTACCTCACCACCACTTACAGTGGCTTTTACATTTCTTTTACCTTTTTAAATAAAAAAAAAAACATTGCATTCTCCTCCAGAAATCAAACAAATCTCACTCAGTTCAGAAAAGCCTGTCTTAAAAATTGAATGAACCACTGTTCAGGACTCCTGTTTCATATTGTCCCTGTCAGAATTCCCATCCTCTAAGAACAGAAGATGAATACAACATATCCACCTTTGCTATACAAATATGTTCATTATCTGACATGAGTCCTTGTTTTGTGTGTGTTGTCAGATTTGACTGGGGGGATCCTGAAACCAACTCTTGCTGGCTCCAGCCTGTCATCCAGTCAGCAGCCAGAAAAGCTGGTGTCAGATGACCTTGACTCCTCCCTCGCCAACCTTGTCGGCAGTAAGTATGAGGATGTGCACTTTAAAACAACAAAGTCCTTTCAGCTATCTCACGCTTACTCTGAATTTTCTCATTAGACCTTGGCATTGGAAATGGCACAATGAAAAAGTAAGTAATGGCGGCTCAGTGGTCTTCAGCAGCCACATAGAGCCGGCCACAGCGCTGTGCTCTCAGGGCAGTTCCATTCTGGCTTTAACATCGACTGTCTTAATCCACAGTGACATTCACTGGAGTCAGCCTGGGGAAAAGAGGATGACTGGCGGCACCAACTGGCAACCCAAAGCAGCGCCGACCACGACATGGAATCCCGTTTCCATGGTGATACTCATTTCACAATTTCCTGCTTCTGCTCTCTACTTCTGCTTTGTTGATTCATTCTCTAGATGCACATGTTTTACCACCAACTCTGGTTTTAATTCCTGTGTCTCTGCAGCCGCCATCAATCATGGCCTTCCCTGCCACCACTCCCACAAGCATGATGGGATACGGCATGGTCAGTATGCCAGTACGCGCAGATTAAATAGTTCTAAAAACTGTCAGTTGATCAGTTCTGATCATTGTAGCCTCCACAAATGGGCTCCATGGGGATGATGAATCCACCCAGTATGATGTACACCCAGCCTGTGATGAGGCCCCCCAACCCATTCGGCTCTGTGTCCAGCACTCAGGTGGGTGCACATTTGTCTGGCCTCTGCCTGAGTTCATGTGTAGTTACTAGCTCACAATGTCATTTGTGCAGTTATCAGATTGGGTGCATCCATTGTGCTGTGATGTGCGTCCAAATTAGTCGTCCTATTAAACGGTTGTGAATAATGTGATGATGACAGTTTGAACAATGGACCCTTCACTCTGTTGAGCAGAAAGGGATGGAACTGTATCATCATTCTGTTTCCCCCGGCAACTCCTTTTTAACCCTGTTTCATACATGACATCCTCTTCAAACTAACCTCATCCATCCTTCAGTCTCTGCTCTGATTTTATGACTTCTCCTCTGGTCATCCTGCTTCCTGTATTTCTCCCTGTAATAGCCCTCTGCAGCCTCTAGTCCTTCCAGCCAGAGTCCTCTCCGAGCCCCTGGACAGGACCCGTTTGCACAGCTCTCTCTCAAGGATTTCTTGTAGAGCATCTCTTTAGGTACAGCATGCTCTTTTCTTGCGGATGCACCTGCATGTGTGACATGCTTTGTCGTAATACCCCTGTGTGTCTTTTTGCTCTTTTACCATTTGCATACTTTGTTCTCCATTTGCGACATGTTTTTCTTGTTTCTTGTATTTTTGGTTTGTTGCTTTTTTCCTTTTCGTAATGAGTTGTCACGTGGCTTTGAATATATTAAGACTTCTGATCACATAGTGTTCAAACCTGTCTTCTCAGGTTTACTTAGTGCACACATCCAATTCACAACAATAATTTAACATCTAAATTCATGGTCAGTTTCAATTTAGTCTACGATAACACAGTGGAAAGTAATGGAATGATTTTATCGTTCAATCCTTCTTTGGTATCGTTTGCAATAGGTATGAACTAATGATTGAATATAAGGCTAATATATGGCTTTCGGGTGCAATTCATGGAAAATGTAAAAAGTCAATCTACAGTGATTATATCATGAAAGTAGGGCATTTAAGTAGAAACGAGCACTGGTGATTTCCTCATCTCAAACAATTTAATTGAAACAAAAGCCAACAACAGTGGTTGGTATACCACTGTACCACAACCAATTGGTTCCAATAATAAATTACAATAAAATATATTGGTTTGTGGTCGTAATGTGGCGTGCATATATGTTCAACCAGTAAAATTAAACTCCTGTGATTGTATCATCATACAGGGCTACACTGGAATGTAAAACTACCTAAGTTTACTGTCAGCAGGTTTTGTATTGTGATTCAGGCTAGCATCATAATATCATCAGAAGTGATTGGATTTATTACCAAACCCTGCTTACATCTGTGAGGAGTTAGTCATTCATGCTAACTGTGTTAGCTTATCTAATGATAATATTGCTAAACCTAATTAAAAAGTTATTCATTCTTCTGAGGAACCGAGGTTACATTTGAACCTAAACCTTTATGCTCATTAATATATCACACACACTAACCTGTAATCAAAGAATCCCTGTTTAATTGAGTTGAGTGACAAGACAGTAGACAAATAATTCTGTTCATTTTCATGGTCGATTTCACTGGTTAATATTGTTTGTTGCTTCTCTTGCAGATGCAGTTCATGTAATTTGAACAAAATGTCTCTGAAGACGAAGCACTTTGCAGCAAAACTTTGTGGCGGTCTAACTCTTCAGAGAAACATTCACACCCCTCCAAATACAGACATGTCGAGAACACAATGGTGCAGCAACTGTCAGAAACCATGGTAACCATGGCCAAATGACATATGCCGATAGCCCACAAATGTTATTCTGTATCTTGTCAGAGATGTGGCGTGCTGCTGCTTTCTACCCTCCCTCCATTCCCTCCAGAGGATTCCTAATACATTTTACAATGTCATCTTTAGAGAGGGAAACGGCTGCTGAGAAACGCTGATGTCGTGTATTTGGAATGAGTGTGGCTGGATGTCGAGGCGTGATGCTCAGTGGAGAGAGGGTGGAAGAAAAAGGAGAGCAGTCCTTCTCTGTCTTGACCCATCACCACTCATGTATTCCCTGCGGCTATTAAATTGTCACTAAGTAGTGATGCTAAGGACGTTTACACCCATTTTAGTTTTTGTCTTTTATATGGTGTTTACAGTAGACATTCCTTGTGTGTTTGTATTTATTTATGATCATTGGTTTAAGATTGGGGGGAAATAATGTAAAATCTACAGTACATTTACACCTGTGGGAGTGCTTCAGCATTTAACAAGGATGTGACTATCATTAAGAGGTAGAGTGGAAAAATAGCTTATTATATAAATTACACCTATTAAGCGGAATGATAGAGCACTAAATATGAGTTTTGTGTAAGAAAATTTTATACTAGATGAAAGATTTCACAATCTTCATTGTACTTTAAATGCAGCAGGGGTCAGAGTATGAGTCAATTAACAGTATATAGTTGATTCTGTGCCTAGGGGTTTTTTGCAATGGATCAGTCTAATTAAGACACTTCAACCCACAATTGTGAAGCGCCATACTTGGGCTCCATTTGCTTTAAACTTGGCATGCCATTGACTCACTGACCGTATTCAAGGCTGCCTTCACTCTGAATGTGAAGAGTTGTCTTCATGTTGCACACATCTTTCCACATGACAGTTCCAGTTCCTTGCTTGCTGGTTAGCTGCTGCTACGCTAATGGGTGGAAAAGGAATCTCGAATTTAATGTAAATTTGTTGTATAAAAGATCCAGAGGACTTGGCTGGAGGGGTGGAGTGCTGTTGATCGGCGCTTTGTGTAAATAAGAACTGCTCTTTGATTGCAAAAGTGAAAGATGTATGAAATATGAAAGCAATTCAATCAAATTTGAAAAAATTTCAACCTAAGTTTGATTCAGGATATTCTCTGCATTTGTCTCTGCTGATATCAACTTTATGTAATTAGAACCTGTAGCAGACAATGACTGATGTCTTTTCTTTCTTATACAAATAAAGAGCAGCTTCCACAAATGAATGTATATTTGTGTCTTTATTGAAATGCACAATAGAAGAATAAAGATTAATAAACATTTCTTTGCCACACTGGTTTCAGATGAAGTCCAATGCAGAGGTCAGCGGGTAGATCTGATCCTCAGTTGGCTTTGAAATTATATGTCAATATAAAGCAAACTGAATCCGATCGGTTTGTCAAAGGTGTCACTTTCAGAATCTTCAGTCACTTCAAGGTTTGATGCTTTTTGTTTTATACTTTACATCTTGACTTGCTCCGTATCAGCTGTTTTATGGCAATTGTCTCCAGAATCTGCATGCAGCTTTGTATTTGTTTGACATCTTTACAACAGACTCAAACTTGACAGTCATAAATCGGATACTTGGGTTTTCAAGTTCTAAACAAATCCATGTGTTCGATGTAAATATGCCATTTCAACGCAACGCAAAGACCACAAAAAAAACACCTCATACAGTTAACCGCTAGCTACTGACAATGTGTCAGTTTGCATGTTTGAGTTTCAACTGGTTTGAATTGCATTGTTTTTATTTCATATCTGTGAAGGTGACAATGCTTGGAGCAGCTGACCATGTTGGATAGAATAATGAAGTTGATTCACTAAAGTCCTTGGACCATTTCCAAGAAAAGTCATTGCCCTGAAAGTTAAATTAGATTTTAAGTCTTAAGATTCCCTCAAGTGTGATGTTATTAAGCCTTGTGCTGCTGATTTTGACTTTACAGTGTCAACTAGTCTGTCAGAAGTGAACTTTACCATAACTTTAACATACCATGTCTAGAGGTCTGAGGCCTGCAAAAGAACCCTGCATTGGTGAAGGAGCATTAGCCATCTGCTTTTTACAAGCCAAAATGGCCTTCCTCCTTTATCTCCAGCATGCTCATCACTGGGAGCGCAGCTATCAACCTTTTAATAATAAACAAATGATGATAATGGGAACTGGGTGAACATATATATACCTTTAAGTTGGATCAGGTGGTGTTAAGTAATTTAATTACAAAAAACACAACTAATCAGTTCCATTATTGCTGCTATTGCTCATGATTACACCTTTAGTTACAACAATTTGCTGTTTTAACAGGATTTAGTTTGTGAATGAATTAGGTGACTTGGTGTGTTGGATTTTAAAACAAGTTTGACAGAAGTTAGTGTTAATTCTGTTGAGTTAAAACACATATTTAAACATTTGAAACAGTTAAGAACACTCAAAGTAGTTAGTCACATTACGTATATTACTGATAAATTAATTAAAACAGTCACACTACAACTACATTTTAACCGATGTGACCTTCCCAGCACTGCCGTTTTCTGTTCACACCCTTTAGTCAAACAGGTGAAATCCCATGTGAGCGCTGAGGACACCTGCTGGACGCTACCTGCTACTTCAGGGTTTAACAGAGCCTTAATCTTACCTCAGTTTGACACATGCGACTCAAAGTGTCTCCAGCCTAAATCAAACGACGGACATACAAGCTGCAGAAGGATTTAGAGTGTTCAGCTGAGGTGGAGGGTTCAAACCTTCCCATCTGCAGAGGCAGAGCCGGGGTCAGAGCCCGCCTCCTCCCAGCTGCTGTCCGACCAGTCCAGCTCATCCAGCGTTGGCAGCAGCAGCAGCAGCAGCAGCAGCACACCCGAAGAAAGTTTTTTTTTTTTGTAGGACTAGCCTGTGATAAACGGTAGGTAACATCTCCAACATTTCAAGTCATAATGCCTGCAGGTCAGACAGGTTGTTGGCAGCTGCTCCTATCCCTTGTTTTTGGGTTTGTCTGGATTATTATATATTCATAAATTGACACAAGTACAAGCCACAGCTTTGAGCTTTTGTTGTTATTTTCCTGCATTGCTTCTCAACCAATATGAAGTATGTTGATGTACAGTATATTCAGACATTGGAAACAATGCAAAGTAGTATTTTGAAAATACATCACATGCACTTTGTTACAGAACAGCTGTTGTGTATTTAAGTTGTTTTTGCAACTGCACAGAAATACACATTTTACTGTCACACATATGTTAACATGTATGTTAACACATATTTACACGTATGCTTCACAAGGACTGGTAGCACTCACTGGATCCACTCTGCATCATAATGTGTGACTTCAAGTGATGGAAATGTCCCAGACGTACTGTTACTTTCTTCATGTGTTAATGTCATTAAAGGGTCGTGTAAGAACCACTCTTTTCCCAGCTAACAGAACTGTGTGACTACGTTTAACATCTGTTCCTTTTCATGTGTAATGTGTGAACTGTGTTGACAGAAGGGAAAGAGCAGAACTCCTGAATAATACTGGATAATTCACTTAGAAAGTTGTCGTCCGACCAGATCCAGCTGGTAGTTGTTGTCCCGCTGCCCAAATTTCCACACCTACTGCCTGCGAGCCACAAGAGGAGGAACCATGATCGACCTGAGTCACCTGACGGAGGAAGAGCAGGGGGTGATCATGGCTGTTCTGAGGAGGGACGCTGAGCTGAAAAGGGCCGAGGAGGAGAGGATTAGGTAGAAATATACATCTGACATCCCAGCTAGAAAGTTATGTTCTAACTGTTGTCAAGGACAGTAGCTCATAGGTTGACCAGAGCTGCCTCGAACCGTCTTTAAAGCGTAGAGGGATGTTATTCAGTGGACATTTATGTCAAGTCAGATGTTATTTATAGGCGACAATCCACAGCAGTTATCTCATGACACTTAGCAAACAAACTATTATAAAACAAACCCAACATTCACATCTCTTTTACAGAATATTCGTTAATAACGTGTCTCTTACGTTGACGTTAACGTTGTCATACAATCCACAAGAGCATATTTCCTTTCATGTCCCAAAACTCACACCCATATGAAAATGTGGGTTATCTGAAAATCCTAAATATCGTTTTTGTAGGGTAACCTTGTTTAGCATCATCCTAAGATCATACTGGGAACCTTGAACATCAGTACTTTCAGAAACAATAGTGGATGTGTCAGGAATGTGCTCAGTGACGTTATAATGAAGATTAAGATATCTGACACTTTGACGGAATTTTAAGTCAAGTCAGTATCTTATCTTTTGGTGCCAACATTGAAAAATAATAACATCCAACTACTTTGTGCTTCAAGCCTGAGCTGTATTTTACACGGTCAAATCATTTTTGGCCACTCCCAAGATTTTTCCGTTGTTTGTTTGGTGACCAGGGGCTTTTTTAGGGACAATAATGATGATGATTAAAATTGTTGACATTCCACTCAAAATGAGTGCCTGTCCATAATAATATAACACAATAACAGTTTGGCCATCGTTGAGAGTTCTTTACGTGAGAGGGGCAATTTGATTAAAACCCAGTTGAAGGGGACACATGTGAGAGGAGAATGCTGGTCTGATAGACAGAAATAGAAACCCTGAGAGGCACATCGAGAGTAGTATCCATGGCATTTGTCAACTACACAGCTTATTATTGGTGTAAAGTCATTTGAGTTATGGGAGGGGTCCAGCATTCCACATGATGTATGTTCAAGGCACGTTCAGGCAAACGTGCCATTTTCAAAAAAACATTCCTCATGGTCATGGAGGTAAAACGCAGCAGTACTTGCCAACGTGCAGGAAAGAGGATGTTCAAAGTTTCATCTCATAACATTTACAGATGCCAGGAGACAATGTGCCTTCCATCAATACATTAATGCAATTGGTTTTCACAAGCAGGCGACTGAACACTTGAACGGCCCGAAGTAAAAGGATTAAGCCAGCAGTCTGTAATAATGTGCTACCCCTCATTTCACATGACCACTGCAGTTGGCCATCAAAAGGCACGATGACTCGGAGTGGTCATGTAACAGAAGAGGGAATGTTTTCCCCCCTCTGATTCAATTCAGTGCTGTTCTTCATAGTTTCAATGGGTCATGTGGACTAAAACAATGAGAAGTAGAGTATGTGTGGACTGCAATAAAGGTTTCGAGAATTAAAAACAAAAAAGAGGCAAAGAGACACTCTTTGTTCATAATTGAATATCTAATCAGGTGCATCAGCCACTGTTTGGCATTTAGATTCTGTTTTTCTTTTGAGCAAGTTGCTAAGACCACGTCGCAACACAGTGTGGTTTGTCGATTCGTTTTCCAGCCGTTGTATTTCACCTCATATTTGGAGATTAGTGGCACTCAGACTGAATTAAAATGGTGTCAGGTTCTCTATTCAGTGAAACTCAAAGTACATGTGTTTGTGCATTCACAACACGTTTGAGCCATCTGAGCTGAAGACACACAATAACTTTTGTCCAGAGGGAATTGGCATGCAGCTGGGAGTAATATATTTCAAAGGGGCAGTCTAGTCCACTTTTATTTATATAGCACATGTAAAAAAAACATTGTGACCAAAGTGCTGCACAACAAATTTAAAAAGCTCAGTAGATAAATAAAAACAAATATTCAAAACACTAAAAATACCTAAAAAGAGAAAAATAGTCAACCAGATTCAATCGCAGTGCACAAAAGAAAGAGTCAAAAACAGAAAAAACAGAGATCACACAAACTCCCATGATGGAGTAAAAGCCAGAAGATGCAAGTACATTTTTGAGCGGGTCTTAAAAATGTCCAGGGTTTGGAGTCATTTTGACGTGGGACGGTGGTCGCCCCTAGTTTGTAGTGTTGTTTTTGAGATAATTAGCTATAAAAGATCAGCAGACCTCAATGCTCTAGAGGGGGTGTGGGTGTGAATGAGATCCATGATATACTCACGCACCAGCCCATTCAACGACTTAAAAACAAACGTATATTAAAATCACTTCTAAATCGGACAGGGAGCCAGCGGAGGGAGGAACAGGGGTAATGTGGTCGTGCTCTCAGGGTCCTGTTAAAAGTCGTGCTGCTGCATTTTGGACTAACTAAGCGTGCAGGTGAGGCCTCGTTAAAACCACAGTAAAACTCACTCCACATCTTCACATCGGTTGTAAATACATTTGACATAACCCTGTCACCTGTTATATGTTGCTATGTCATGTCTGTTTTTTGTTATCCCACCAGGAGACTGGAGAAGGTGGCGAAGAGTGGCTCACAGTCAAAGTCCGGACTGAAATATCTGTCTGGACAGTGGTTTTACGAGGCCAAGTCTCGCAGACACAAGGACAAGATCCATGGCTCAGAAATCATCCTGGCCTCCATGAAACAAAGAGCTGCTGGTCCAGGTGGGCTGAGCATCAAATCCTGCGTTGCTGTGACTCATCTCCAATACACTCATTTTTTACTTTATTTTGCAGATGAAATGGAAAGAAAGACGACCAGCGGTTCAACCGGCTCAGACCTCGTAGCTCCACCAAAACCCACCAGATATCTGGAGACAACCCAGCCAAAGGAGATGAAGTACTGTATTTGTATTTTGCTTGTCTATCAGTCATCAACTCCTTCCTTTATTATGTAAATGTTTTATTGTCCTTTATTAGTTTTTAGTTTAGTGACTGTTTCAACACAGTGAATTATTTATTAAAGGGGCGCCCTCCACTCTTAAATAGCTCATAAAACCTCACAACCAAAACAAACTGTGCTACATAATGTTTGATCAGTCATATCCTCCCTGCTTTGTGTTTGTGGAGTCTTGTGACTCAACCTGTAAGTGAAGGCGGATGTCTTTTATGGTCCGTCAGTAGCAACCTGCTCTCAACATTGCAGGAAGTGGATAAAAAGAGACAGGTCTGATGAAAGGATAATAAAACTAGTTTTATGTCATTTCTGGGATAAACAAACCAAAAACAACAGGGTTTTCAGCTTTTCAACAGCTGATAATTGTCTTTGCCTGACAAATTAATTTGGTCAAGCACACTCCCTTGGATTTTTACATCACTTTCCCTTCAGGAAGCCCAAGTCATGCACACTGTGTTTTTGAGCAAAACCTATTTTTGCTCAGATGGGCACAAAGTAGGGGCTATGCACACCATGGTTCAACACACATAATTACCTTTTTCCCTTCATTTTATACATTTTATAACTAAAACACACATTTCCCTAGTGATGCTGACAAAGAGAGTCAGAATTCAACCGTCCGCTCTCCAAGAACGGTAGGTACATGTTTATTTTTGGTTCATGGTTTAATGTCTGGTTATGTCTAAGCTAGGCTAACGCGTATTTGTTTTCCTTCAAGCCAAGGCACAATCCTTTCAACAGTGACACCCTTTCTGTTGTTGAGCAAACTGACAATTCTAAGGTCTTCTCTCCTACTCAAGACCAGACGCCATCAGAGACAGGTGGGATGTGCCGGCTGGTTGTGGAGCCGTGATGGTGGTGTCTTCAGTAAATCAGACTGATGCTGTCTTTCTCTGTCCCACTCAGGGACAGAAGGGCTGACGTGTCTCACAGTTGACACCAGTCAGACATCAGGGGGTTCCGTCACATTCAAAAGCTCCTCACTTGGGTTCAGGCCAGTACCAAAGAAGAGGTCATTTCTCTCAAAACGGACCTGCAGTCAGTCAGAGAGCAGTGACCCAGGAATGGAACCTCAGCTAGGTTCAGATGGGATTGCTCCTGCCCCGAGGTGGAGCCTCCAGAGGGGGTCTAGTAGATGCTCTAACCAGTCCAACCCGAGGGACCAAAGTGAAATGCTCCCAAAGAGTGTGGCTGTAGTATCTAATCAGGTTTCCAGATCTGCTCATCTATCCAGCCCCACAGACGAAGTTCCTCAGCAGCCACCATGTGATGTAACGCATGTTTTAGCAAATTCTATCCTGGAAGTTGACAGAAACCTCTCTGTCTTAACCAGTAGCAGGTCAGTGGACAATATCTCAAACTGTCCTTGGTGGTCTCCCTCATCCTTCAGCTGATTTTCAGAATATATGTAATTACAGACCGGCCACACGGAGCAGAAGTGAGGCAACAACTGACGGACAAAGTTCTAAGAAGAGCAATGACCCAAGGACGGCAGGACAACACGCACCTGGTAACACTGTCACCTCACTGACTGGCAGCATCCAGGATTTTCACACCAGCAGCAGTGTGACAGAAGTGATGAAGCAGGAAGATCTGAGTCTGACCCAAAGCAACATAGGTAAGTTATACGTCATTGTTCATTCAAGTCTGCTGAGTCTGTCATAGGAGTCAGCGTTTCCCAACTCTGATAGTACATGGAAATGTCAGAAGTGTTTCTAAAAATGGGGAAAACAGGTGGACCCAAGTGCAGGAATCAGCAGCAGTCAGACTACTACTAATGAGCCGTGATTATTTTTAAAACATCGTAAAAGTGGCACTCAGAACAGACCGCAAAACCATCGATCTGAATGGACAGGAAATTATCATCTTTACAGAAAAGGTAAACTGAAGTATCCCGTAACATAGCTGGGTGGTGAGACTGGAACACGGGTACATGAGCCCATAGCTGAGTCTGAGGACTGGACCTTATCCAAGGACAGTCATCCCAACTGGTCGAGGCAGAAGACCCTCCACGTGTAGCGTATCTGCCCATGTATCTGCCCATGGTTTCTGTGCTTGTAAATGTTGGGTTTTGTTAGAATATTATTAGAATGGTCGGTTTGCTATGTGTCATGAGATGACTGTTGCAGTTCGGTAGGAACAGGAAGTCGGCTCAGGTACAGGTCTGAGTTCAGCAGGGACAGTTGACATTGCTGAGCATTGGCAGGGTGAGCCAATGGGAACAGGGAAAAGATAATCACGAAAATATCACTGAAGTAGGACATCGTGTCCTGAAAACAAATATCGTGGCAAATTTTTTTTCGTCATTACTGAAAGGTCCAACATCATCACATTTGTTGGCTTAAATTACTTTTTATTCAAATGCTTCAAAATGTCTCAAAATACATTCCTGCTGTTGTACTTTACCTTATCTCATAGAAGTCAAGTCGCTTTTCATACCTTTGTTTCCAGATGCTGATCCTCCTCTATCATATGAGCTCTACTTCATTGATACAGCCGATGGACAAATACAAAACAAATCAGGTCAGATGCATTCTTTCAAACTGTCCACTCAGGCCAGTAGTCCTACTGGAGATGAGGAGGACTCCATTGCAAAGGTCCTTGACTGGTTTAACCGAAGCACAGACAGCAGTGATTGGTTAAAAGCGAAAGACGGACATGGAGAAATCCACACTGTAGGAGGTGGAGACTCGTTTAGAAAAGATGACAGGAGGAATGAAACACCTGAGATGAAGATAAGAGAAACAAACGTATTCAGAACAACAGACAAGGGACTATCCAATATGCAAGATGGGGTGGAGCAAGACGCCAGAGAGAGATTGCACTCACACGCAGTTAACGATAAGGACAAAAAGCAAAATACCAGCCTGTTTCAGATGAAATCCTTCTGGGAGAAGAGCAACACATACCCCAAAATATCTGTCCGTCAAAACCAAGGACGCAAAGCTGCTAACCTGTCGGCACAGACAGAGGGGGAAACTCTGGATTATCCAAGCAAAGTGTGTGACTTAACTAAATCTGACATAAACACCAGGAAGGAGATCTATGACTCGTACATCTCAAACGCTGGCGATGAAAGTGATGAAATGATGTTAATCATTTCACAGGAAAAAGACAGTGAATGTGTGAACGTGACAAATAAGCTGGAGTCAAACAGTTTCCATACACAAATTCCTGCAAATCTAAAAGCCAGGAACCAAATATATGGCGCAGACACACAGATTTTACTTCCAGCCAAAGAAAATCCTGCCAAAGAGCTGCCAAAGTCTACTCCCTTGTCTCAGCTGGATGCAGGTCTCCAGACAAAGAACAGTCCTGACTCTGAAGAGACTCACCTGTCCAGAAACAGCCCATGTGCAGACCGCAAGCTTCATGGAAATGACATTCGAATCACTCACAAAGTACAAAAGCAGAGTGGTTCAAGCGAAGACTTAAGAACACGGCACGGCGAGGACAAAAGCATGCAACTGAGCATGTCTCAGAAAAGAAAAGATGACAAATCCAGCGATGGCAGAGCTAAAAGTCCTCGTTCACAGAGACAAGGTCCAGCCCGTGAAGAAAATACTGCAGAGAGGACAAAGCAGCTCAGATCTTTCTGGGAACAGGAGAGGAATAAGCCCCTGTTCCATACCAGCAGACCCAAAGCTGTTCTTGGTACACACCTGTCAAAGCTGAATAAAAGATTTACAAAGTCAGAGTATGATCTCAGGGCTATTGGAGGTTCCCCTGCCTGTGGTGAAGAAGACACCAATAGAAACCACCAGAATATTCCTTTGAGTCAGAGAATAGATAAGCTGTCCCCAAGTCTCAGTGCCAGTCGGTCACAATTTAACACTCTGCGTGACTTCTGGGATGAGGCAACATCTGAATGTAAGGGATCATATTCCTCCGAGAAGCTTAAAAGCCCCAAAAAGAAAGAGCAAATGAGTCCTCAGCATCCACGTGAAGAGGCAAAGGGTGCTGATCCGGAGCTACAATCACCACAGTTGGCGTCTGGGTGCATGGTGGTGAATGACAGCAACAACAGCAAATCTCTGTGTGTGGGGCAGCAGAGAGAATCCAAAATGAGCTTAAAAGACCAGGGAAAATCCATGAAGCCACAAAGCGGAAAAGAGAGTCGTTCTCTCAAGCGCAGAAAAGACTTTTTTAATTCTAGCGGTGGCGGCAATTCTTTTCGCCGTGCCACCAGTATGTTCTGTCTGAATGTTCCTGCAGAAAAAGAACATGGCCTGTTTAGAATTAACATCAGCCCAATCCACTCCCAGAGCAGGAAGCAAAACGTGGAGCGGGCTGAGACTGGACAGAGAACTTCAGAAGATGTCGAAAAGATGAGTCCACGTGCACGGGCATATGTGCCCAGAGACTACCGACATTACTTGGGGGTGACAGACAAGACGATTGTCCACCCTTCTCTTGTCCTGGCTCAGACAAAGGAGGCATCAGAGAGTCAAGCTGGACATGAGCGTGAGCTGGGTGGACCACTGAGGGCCAGCACTCCCGTAGGCTCAGAGGAGGGCGACGGCAACAAGGTCAGTAGGCTGAGCCGGCCTCCCCTCTGGACAAACTACAGCACTTCAGACACCAGTCAGAAGTCATCTGTGAGCAGCACGTCAGAAACCTGGTCCAACATTTGGCCAAGTTCTCAACGTAAGGACAAATTGCAGTTCTTGTACTGTAACATGATTAGCCAAATTAAACTTCGGTTTATTTAAATAAAGAAGTTAGTCAATTCAGACACAGACAAAGCAGAAAAAAACAGAACTTGTGAACTAACAAGCTGGACTTACACTTCTGAGTTGAATCAACGTGCAACCTAGGCCATCATGAGCCTTTGTACTTCTGCGTCTGTCTGTCTGCGTCACTCGGCTCCAGTTATCTGTTTGTTTAATTCGAGCAATAGCGGCTCTTGTTACTGTATTAACTCCAACAAGGTCGGTGCACATCAGGCTACACCCTACCCTGCTCTGTAGGCAATGTGGCCTCTATGATGTAGGTACAGCGCTGATTGGACACAGAAGTATGAAACCAGCTTTAGTTTGACTTCAACCTTGTCATTTATCTTGAAGAATAAACGATTCTGTAGTAAACGATGTGCGAGGATAAAAGCAGCAAATTTGACTTGTAATGGAATAACAGTTTAACAGTGAATCACAAAACCCTGGAAATGTACACGTGGCTGCCAGTGTTTGGATGCTTGTAGAGACTAGTAAATACTACCAATCCCAGTTGTTGTTTCCAGTGTCCTTGACATCATGTCCGCGTCTGTGTTAGCTCTGTTGGCAGAAGTAAATCTTTGTTAACACAGCGTTTAAGTGCAGTCAGCTGTCCATGTTTAGTTTGCGGGCTGGGCAAGGCTGTAGGTCTGAACTGAACTGACACGGTACTGACAAGGTAAAATGCAGCAGGGAGTATTTCAAGGAATGAATGTAGGTGAATACATACGGTTACTGTATATATGTAAGTGTTGAAAGGATCTGATGTGTTATGGTGAATGAATGGAATGATTTTTGTGAAAAACAAACATACACAGCTCCGGAAAAAAGTTAAGAAGCTACTGCAGAACTTATTACTGATTATACGAAGTATGTGTTTGTGGAGTGGGCTCTTAATTTTTCCAGAGCACAGGGCACCAACAACATGCTAGTTGCTGATTCACATGTTACAGACATGAGCTATGTAACATGTTTCATTACTGTTACATTGTATCTTCAATGGAATATCTTATGCTTCATGCATTTGGAATTTGATGTTACTTTACTTTTCTCCCTGATTGGTAGGTGGTGATGATGATGAAAACCAAAACCCTGTAAGAAAAGCACTGCGACGAGCCGAAGCACGGCCTAAAAATCTGGCTAAAAGTATGGTGGACATTGCAGCAGCTTCATCTACAAGTAAACCCTTCTTGAAGCCTTCAATTTTCATAAATGTTCATATACCTTTGTGTCACTTTTGCTCCGTGGATTGTCTCCTACAGGACAAGATCCACCTGCTGACATGAGGAGCACCGATGGTAAAAACCTGCTTGTTCTATGTCGTTTGCTGAAACTAAGCTGGATATTTGTCAAGATTTCGACACTGTATTTTCTTACACATTTAACCGTTCTTTAGTCCTGTCCATCCCATCATCTTTCACACCCACTTTTTCGGATGCGGATCACCTGAAGACCATGAGCAAATCAGTTCCTTCATTTTTACAGAAGGAGGTAAAACCGCAATTATTCATATTTGACATCAGTCATACAAAGCCTGCTCTCCATCCCCATGCGCAGAGCTATTTTGTTCCCGCTTGATGTGTTGCAGAATGATAGCAAAGACTCTGACTGCACCTATGAAGAAAGCTACCTCCAAGGAAGTCTAATGACTAACCTCTCCAGCTCTTCTGGCATGGCTTCCGTATGTTCATACATCGCTGCTTGAATCTCTTACGCATGCAATCTGCGTTTCTAAACTTCCCTATTGGATGTGGAATTATTTCGATCTGTACCTATAAATGCCTTTCATTTTGAAAACATAACCAGGCATCTTACATCTCTGTTCTAGCTAAGTGGTAGTGTGATGACCATGTGTGATGGCGGTGACTTTGGGAATGTGGAGGTTCAAGGAAACATCCATTTCTCCATCAACTATGTGCAGAAGCTCAGAGAGTTCCACATTTTTGTAGCTGAGTGTCAAGACTTGGCAGCAGTCGACCCAAAGAGGGGCCGCTCAGACCCGTGAGTGCTGCACTGGAAATACACTAACAGCTTTGTTTCATGTGTTTTTCTCTAATAGCTGCAGACCCACTGTCTGTTTTGCCATGTTATCAGAATCAGAAGCACTTAATATGTTTACATTTTCTTTTTGTCTGACTGTGACAGTTCTATTCTGTATTTGTAATCTAAACAATCCATACTTTTGTTCCTGTTTTGTTTGTTGTTTCAAGGTACGTAAAAAGCTACCTTTCTCCTGACAAAGCTAACCTCGGAAAGAGGAAAACAACTGTTAAAAAGAAGACACTCAATCCAACTTTTAACGAGATCCTGCGAGTAAGTGATAAACACTTGGAGATAAAAACATACACATATATTTCTCCCACAATGGGTACTTGTCATACATGGCAGTCCTCAAACAAATGTACCTTGATTCTCCATGTCTCTCCAGTATCGTGTTCGCCTGGAGTATCTCAGAACCCAGACTCTCATTCTCTCTGTCTGGCACAATGACACCTTTGGCAGGAATAGCTTCCTGGGTGAGGTCGATGTGGACCTCTCCAAATGGGACTTCAACCACACGCAGATGAACTACTTGGCCCTGGGAGCCAAGGTAGGAAAGGAGACGCACAAACAACCAGCAGATGGTTGTTCATAATGTAAACAGTCTGCTTCATCCTGAAGTCTTTGTGAGCTTCATGACACGTTTTGAAATGTATTTTTAAGACAACACCCAATCCAGATCCCTCAAATGGCCGAGGAGAAATGAGACTCGCCATACGGTACCTTCCAGATGTCATCCACTGTCGAGGTCTGCACACAGTTTTGTGCTGCTGTTTAAAATGTCCCCCAAACTATTAATAGCGGTACTATTATTACAATTCTCAACAGGACCTTTCATACACAATGAATACATTGAACAAGCCTCATTAACATATCCTACGTCATGGCGTCTTTGAAGGCATAGCTAAGGAAGGTCTGACCATGGGAGAGATTCACATTTGGGTGAAAGAATGCAAGAACCTGCCTCTAATCAGGACCACCATCGACCCATTTGTTAAGTGGTATGTATGACACATGGTACGCGTTAAAGGCATGGACATTTTCTGATCTATCACATGACATGGCATCTTCTTTTTCTTCGTCATCTCAAGCTATGTACTGCCGGACACAAGCAGGAAGAGTCGACAGAAGACACGAGTGCTACGGAGGACGGTGGATCCTGTGTTCAACCACACTATGGTGTATGACGGTATCCGAGAGAGCGATCTAACAGAGGCATGTGTGGAGCTCACCGTCTGGGACCGGGATCGACTTGCCAGCAACCTGCTGGGGGGCCTGAGGCTCGGAGCTGGAACAGGTACGAGGGGAAAAAACACACTTCATATCAAATTTCATGCAGGCAACTGCCCTCATTAGCTGACACATCGAATGATGATCATTAGTACGTGTATCAGAGTTTCTGATACTATCTGCACAGGACATAAGGATAGCACAATTTATATGGTCAAATACTGATCTCAGGGTAAAGTGTTCCATACGGAATTATCCTGTTCTTCCTCTTTCCAGGCAAGAGTTATGGAGCAGCGGTGAACTGGATGGACTCCACCCCACACGAAGTAGCCCTGTGGGAGCGCATGGTGGCATCTCCAAATGAATGGGTGGAGGATGTGCTCCCAGTCAGATCACTGAACTCTGGCAAAACTGCTTTCAAATGAGTATATTACACTGCAAATGCAATCTAATGATCACATGATCCTCATCACATTGCAGAACAAAGATTTAATTCGATGTAAGAGTTTATTCCCATGTGAGTGCTCTACTTTGTAATTCCCTTTTTTTTTTATTTTTGGTCTTATAAAATGAAAATTTGCTCAACTGGTTAATCCATCCAAATAATTTTAGGCTTATAGAAAGGGGGAAGCTGCCACTCACACTTCACAGTACACATTTGTACTAGTTGGTAGTTCTGTAGTACTAGTTTTTTTGTCATTTATACGCTGATTTATAGCTTTTATTCAAACTGCTTGGCCAATTGTTTGAAAAATGATCGAAGCATTTACTGTACCAAATTCCTCAACTGTTGCAGTTCTATTGTTGGTTTTTTTTTTTTACAGATTTTTCATGTGTTTTATTTTGTCTTCTTCTGCAGCTTTATTTTACTACTGCTGTAAACATCCCTTTTTATGTTGTTAAGCAAAAGTTAGACAAAGTTAATAAATCAGACTCATAAGACTGTGTATTGCAATGATCACTACTTTCCTTATGGTGTTTTACTCGTGCTATGTCCTCTGGAAACCTTTCAGACTAACATGTATTATGACAGTATTTTTGCTTACTTTCACTGAAATAACTGCATTTGACAGCATATCTGTGATCATGCACTTATTTCAACTGTGGAAATAAACTTTTTTTTCAAATTAATTTTTACATTTTTCTGAAGTTTACAGTATTACAGTAGGATATATGTATCCTTTGGACTAAAAATGGGGACTGTGCCCCAGCTCTTAAAGGCCTTGCATTCATATGCTTTATAAATTCATTCCATGATAAAGATACAATTTCACTTGTTCTCTTGAGATTTGGAGTAATTCATGCCATTATCTAAAAACAACAAGGAGAACGTGACATGAATATCTATACACATGACTACTCATCTGACCCAGTGAATAGGTCCTTTGTTTGGAGCAAACTATTTGTTGAAACAATGGGTGCAATATCAGCAGCCTGCATTTTATTGTTCACAATAATAATAATAATAATAATAATAATAATACACAAATAACCAACGGTTTTAGAGCACTCGGTGGTAAGTAGGAAAACAGTGCATAGTAATAAGAATAATTTTTTATTAAGTTTTCATCAAACAGTCACACAAAAGTACTTAATCTTCTCCTCCGTATCATTACTTTTCCTGGTCCTTCACATAAAAACAAACTCATACTGATAAACTTGCAATCCTTTGACACTGAAGCTACTGAATGTTTAGCAAATCTGCCTGAATATGGCGCTGAGCATTATGGGTAAAAAGGCGAACAGTAGCCGGTTAGGAGACAGATAAGTCATTTTACTGGATAACTGTTTTGCTCCGTCTGATATACAACACAAAGTAAACCGCCATGGCGATGAAAAGAATAGTCAGGATAACAATGCAGATGATTACAGCCACGACAGGACTGCTGTAGTTGCTTTCAGTCGATGTACCTGTAGCAACAAGGAAGACAAAAACATTATCTGGCACATTAGAACTACTTCTTCAGTTAAATATTGCCAAAAATAGTAATAGTTATTTATGAGGTAAATCGACACACTCAATTGTCCTGGGCTGTTACAGTACATATTTAGTGCATGCGAGTCTCACCTTGAGAAGCCATGTTAGTTTGAAAATCTCCTGAAAATTGAAGCAAAACTCGGGTCAAAATTCTTACTCCTGCTGAAATTGATAATTTTCCAAAATAGACTTATACCACATCACACCACACCTCATCACATAATGTTTCCAGTGTATTACTCAAAGTATGTGGCTGGATATTGTCTTTATGCTAAGGTTAGCTTCCTCTTTTAACGGACAGAATCTTTAAATGCCAAAATCTTCAGATAATCAATAGACAATGAATGAGCCATTTTATGATTGTTTTTATTAAATATGTGAGATATGTGAAAGCAGTATTTGGAGGTTGTTAATTGGGTTAGAGGTATAAACCCATCAATGGGACAATGGACAGCAGGTGCCCTGACTGTTTCCACACCCCAAACACTGAACATTGGTAGTTCACTGTTTTTATCAGTATTACTGTATTACTGTTCACTCACAATGATTGAGCCTACCATACATTGTATTGTAGAAAAACACTGACATGATTATTTTAAGTTGGTTGTGTCTGCCACAGTACGTTTGTAACAGTGCTCTTGTGTTTTACAGACATGGCGCTGACTGTCAGTTGTATCGGTTTTATTTACTAATTGTAGGTTTTTACAGTTAGGTTTTATGTTTGTTCACTCACTCTTTGAGTAAAGTTGTGGGAACGTCACATGATTAAGGTGATGTTTTATGTTTGGTTTAGGTTTAGTCTGTTTTTCCATGGCAGAATGGTCAGTGTCCAACCAGCAGGTGGCAGCCACAGCCTCCTTCGTTCCATTTCACTGTGGATTTCTATGGATGTGGGTATGGATTGAAAAGTTCGCTGGCCAAATTAGACCTGTCATGCAATAATATTTTTAATGGCAAATGTGTTTTGATATCATCTAATCATCTAATCACTGTGACACAATGAGACAACGAGTTGTCTTTTGGGAGGAACTGTTCCCACATACTCACCTCTGGTCTTTGTCCCTACAAAGATAGCAGGCGAGGTGACCGTAGCGTTAGCCAACGTGTCCTGGGCTTCTCTCCTAAACCTTCTCAAGTCACTACCACAATCCTGTTTGACACGAATAGACAAGGTAAAACTTCTGCATGTTAAAGGACTGTGATAAGACTCGTGGTAACTCACGGGCATCAGAGTGCTACATGTGGACACCTCGCAGAGCCTGGTGACACAGTGCAGGTAAAAAGTGGACACTGTCAGGTTTTTGTGCTCCACGAATCTGAAGGCCTCAAAAGAGAAGTGGGCCCTTTGAGACACTCCGTTCATATCTACTTTTGTTTGTGCATCACGTGTACACCTGGAGGGGAAAGAGAGATGGGTAGTGTTCACTGCACATGGGGAAGGACAAAGAAAAACTGGAATTTCAGTGTTGAGTAAGTGGACAGTATTGTATACTTCAAATACAACGCACCCGATGAAAAGGTCATAATAGGTATTCAGCATGGGATAAGGGCTTGTTGTTGCATAGCATCTGTCCAGCAGCACATTGAACCTTCAAGGAGAGACAAGTGACTTTTAAGGATGTTTTCTTCTTCATACAACTGCTTGGAAACAGTCAAAACCTTGATACCTGTCTGTCAGATTAGTAGCTTTAACTGCAACATAAATCTTGGTCTTCAGCTGGAGTCCTGTTTGTGGGATATCAAGCATCTCTTGGTACTGCTCATCCTGCTCAACAGAAGTACCATCAAGTTATAACACGTTCTAAATGAGGTAGCCACAATTTTGACAGTTAGTACAGGTCTTACTTTAAAGAGCTCCATGCTTAATGTGCTAATGAAGCTTCCATTATTGTCTCTTACAGCAAGATTGACCCCAGATCTGCATTGAATCCAAATGAATTCATCATTCATCTGCATATCAGATAACTTTATATGTCGTGCAGGCATTTTTATTATTTCATATACTCACACAGCCAGTTGTGTGTTGTTCAAGAGATACTGCATCGGATAGAGGCAAGAGAACTTATATATGATCTGTGGGCGATAGGTGATCATACCAGAGGAGGGGTCTATGGAGGTAACACTGCCGGAGATGTTAACAAATTGGACATTAGAAAAGTCAGCAAACTCTCCACTTCCAACCTCTGTGATTATCTGTCAAAAAAGAGACATATTTCATAATTATGATACGATATGATATGATATTTACTTTTTAAATGGCATTATTGATAAACAATATTTATTTTGTGCTGTGTACCTTAAAATTGTTGTTACAGATGCTGTCAGAGCTTTCGTTAATGGGGAAAGTAAATTTTAAGACTGGTGGCTCAACGTTCCAGTCAGCTGTCCCAAAGCACTCAGGTTTGTCAAACTGATTATTGAGCACCATCAGAGACTCGTTATAAAGAGCTTGGTACACAGGACAAAGGTAGATGCTCAGGTCCATGGTCTCAGTGCCGCAGACCACAGTTATGTCAGAGTTTTCTGGAAGAGATGGAAAGTGAGGATGAAAATTAAAAAGCATTCAAAAGGAATGTAGAAGTGAAGGTGTCAAAGAAAAGAATACTAACCTGGAGGTCTATTTGTATCACTAACAATGCAGGCCTCTGGTATTTGGGCTTTGGCCCTCAGAATTAGGCCAAGCTGGCACACCAACAAGACCAGCCGTATTGTTCTTACCCTGCAAGAAAACAATCATATAATGGGAGACGATGATGCTTTGTTTAAAAAAGGCTCTGAGATTCCTCTGAATGAAAAGCCTGTGACAAATAAATAATATCATCATTATTATAATAGCCAGTGGTTTAGTGGTTCAAAAATGGCCACATTTTTTTAAATTTCAGAAATGACCGAGAAGCTAAACGAGAACAAGATAAAGATCTACGCAGGTTTCTAACACCCAAAACTCCCCATTAGTCAGTTAGACCTATCGAAAAAAGAAGCCTTGTTGATGAGAAGTGAATCGTCCTCAGACAGCCAAAGTCCAGTTGTCTCTGATGAACCTCAGGAAGACACAATGACCTGGACGACTGAGACCCTTCACAACACAACACACATCACTCAATGATGTGCCATCTAATGTTTGAAATGCTGTAACTTAAAAGCGTTTCTAAATCTATAGTTATTTTTTTGGTGAAGTTGTTGCTCCTCGGCATCATATCAACATTCATCGAGCATGACGAATAAATCAGGTTTCAAAAGTTGACTGACACGTAAAACTATCTATAGGCATTATATCTATTTCAAGTGTATACATGTAAGTGTCCACATGTATTTACACACAAACACATACAAACACACACACACACACACATTCGTATTACATACATATATATATATATATTTGTATTGCAGCATAACAGTTTTCAGTGCATCATTTCCAAAATGATAAAACCAGATACTCACCTGTCCATCTTCATTTCGCTGGACTATCAGTCACCAGAACTCACTATTTATACTGTAGCCTGGAGGGGCGTGTGACATGCTTGGACAATGGCGTAACCTGATCTGCTTTATTTTTCGTCAATATTACAGTCATTTGAAATGTATACAGTTGAAAAAAAGCCTTTGTTCTTAATGCCCAGTTTCACTTTAAGCTTGCACACAACGCAATTTGTTACTTGTTACATGTTTCGGAACATTTCTGTTTCTTCTTGATCTTGGTCATTTGATATTAATGTCAGCAAACAAGTTATATACTGCATATTGAAGTTAAATTTGAACTTCACAGAAATTCAACTGAAATTGAATTGAACTGAAAATGGTGAAGCTGCGTGTCATATACAACTTGACTTCATTTACACCCACAATAAAGAAAATGTGTACTTTTCTACTGCCTAGGAAGTCACTGTAGGTAGTTATGTCACATCAGACAGTTTACAACTGTCCCGCATCCTCCACACGCAACAAAGCATCACAACACTATAATCCTTTTTGCAAGTATTTCCGGTTGTATAAGCAACACAACCTGACTCTGTATCGCCGCTTATGCACAGAATTAGGAAAACTAGATGCTGCACTTGTCCCATAGGTCATGAACCTGCTCCCAGACCGTGACAGAAACGTCCTTTGATTAACTGTGAAAAGTGGGTGGGGATTTTGTTGATGTGATGAGAGTGGCACAAGTGTTGTTCAGAGTTTTGAAATGGATCATTTTTTGTTCTGGCCTGGGGCTGTAAATAGAAAATATCCCTAACCTTTTTGTACAGTCTGCAAATAAAAGACACACCTATCTGAGACAAATCTCAAGCCTTTTGGGACTTCTGCCGTTAACAGTCTCTAAAGAATGGCATCATAATACACCACGAGGATAAAGGCTGAAAAGGGTCCCTGTTAGATTATCCTGGATGTATCTAGTGTCAAATGCCAAGTTTAATCCCTTTGGTTATCTAAGGAAACAATTGTCTTTAAGCTATGCCATTGGGGTTACTCAGGGCACATTTTGTAAAACCTGGATGTAAAAGCAGTAAATGCGGTTCCACTGGTGCAGATTTAGGTCAGCACCCAAATTTGATAACTTATTTGAAAAAAAAAAAAAAGAAACAGTAAAGCACCAGAGTGAATGTGAAAAGTTTAAGTTGGGTTGATGAGGTTCGCAGCACTGACTTAAGTTTAAGAGAATTTCTGAGTTCTGATATAACATTACTTAATCAGCAATAATTCTTACAAGTGTTTATTGCAACTCTGATTGCAGACATACATCTTCCACAGGGCTGTGAGAATCAAATGCTGCCATTTTTATTTAAGGATAAGTAGACTGTGACTGTGTATATTGTGTATATTTGTTATACTTATAGCTCTCTCACACGTTTTCAAATGGATAAACTAATGAACACTCATGTGTCCATGAGTGTGACTTGAAGATAATCCTCCCAGAGTGAACAAAGGCATGTACCAATGTTTACACTGAAACGTGGATGGTTGTCATGTAACTCTCACGGGGCAAAACAAGTGTATTGTCTTGCGATTGTAAAGACATTGCTGGTCAATGTATGTTTGTCAAACGTGTAGTTTTCTCACAGGTTTATGTATGGAGCTTTATTATCATTGTGCAGCCCAGCACTTAACTCTCAGGGCGTAAAACAAGTGCATTGTCTTGTGATTGCAAAGGCATTGATGAGAGAACTGTATGAAGTCCAGTACAGACCGGCTGGAATTACATAACAATCAAGGTTAAAAGAGAATGCTTCAAAAAACCAAAGCGGAAGTGTTCAGTAACAACCCGAAGAACTGAAAAGTTGAGGATGCCTGGCAGATTAACAGCTCATGTTTCCAAATTAACTGCTGCAAGATCTCAATTTTAAAGAGTGCTGTCACAAATATAATTGAAAGTTTTCCTATATTCAGCTGCATTTTTTTATATATATATATATACACAAGTACATTACAAACATACATACATTACATTATACTATAAACATACATTATAATAATTTTATTATAATAATGATTATGAATAATGTGTTATCAAAATCTTCTATCTTATCTGGCTTTATCATTTCCTTGATATTTTCAATACACCTTTAGTTGTTTAATTATATTCAATTTTATTTGTATAGCCCAATGCCACAATTATCTCGATGGACTTTACAGTCTGCAAACATGCACACACACACTTTTGTTTTGTTGCATTTTATCACTTTTCTATGTTAGAAGAAAGCACTTTACGCAGATTTGATATCATCATCTCCAAACAGTCAGACATTCAAGAAAACTTATTTAAGCTGCCCTCATATGCACAAAGGGGAAACAGTGCCCTCTGCTTTTCATAAAGAGGTCGGGTGAGGGAATTGGGGAGTGGTGGTGAGCTGCCAGCACCCAGTAGGTCGCGCGGTGGCCATCCTTAGGGTGGTGTAGAGTACAGCAAGCTGCCACAAGTCACCCTTTTCTCCATTTACTGTATGTTAGCACCATGTGTGACCCTGTGACAAGCAAGTGTGCACCAAATGATTCAGAGAAGGCCCAACATTCAAGATATGCACTTTGAGCCACCATACTCGCGTCAAGAAGAAACAGTGCCCTCTGCTATCCAGTAAAGGCTCACTGTCCTCGATCCCACACATTATGATCATGCATATTATATATCTGCTCCTCTGCTGTACTAACATTGACTGAGACAGAGAGCATGTTTTTCCAGTGCATCAAAAAAAAAAAAAAAGTTCACAGATCAAAAACGTACACAGAGGATTTGTATATGTAGTTTATTACAATACCATGTAATATAAAAAATAGAATGCATTTACTACAAGTTTTACAATAACCTTGACTAATGAATGATCCCTTTCAAAATTATCAAGAATTAAATGAAGACACATCTTTGGTTAAATCTGGATTCTTATGCAACACAAGCCAGGCTACAAACATATGGGCAAATGTGCATTAGCCCACAAAGGCTTTCATGTCTACATACTTTGGTAAAAAAAAATGGCTCATACACAAGACAAACAGAGGCTATGATATTTACATACTAAGAAATATTTCCCTTTACCCCATTGTATTTCAATGTTCACTCATATTCAGGATAAAACTAATTTGTCTATGACAATAGAATTTTTTCCAAGCACCACTGTGAACAACTGACACTAATATTTTATTTAAATGTGGTGACCCATTTTAAAATGTAGCTTTATTGACCTAAAAGTCAACATAGTTGATTTGAATGCCTATGGTCAGAAAGTGTAAAACCACCGTTGGCAGAAGGTGACCTTCAAAATGAAAATGAATATCATTTCCAATTTGTTTTCCGTTACATTTACTCTCTTCTTCCTCAGTTAAAACTAGAAAACTCATTGATAGATGCATTAAATAGATTACATGTACAAAAAGGACAAAACATTTATAATAAGGAAAAATAAAGGCAATCATCCTCACATGATCCAACACCTATGTGTGTATGTACCATATATGGCCAAAGGTTTGATGACTACCTGCAAGAAGAAAGTGGGCAGCTCAATTGATGAACATTTCAAATTCATCTTGAAGGTGGTCATCTATTTACAATGTTTTCCATCAGTATCCTGTTCTGAAATTTGATTGTTTCAGCCTGTCAGGTGGGGATAACTAGGCTAACTTCCAATTAAAAGACTGATTGTAAAACATTGTGAGCCAAACAACTGTCATAGCAACATGGCAGCGCAGCGTAAACATTGAATGAATGAAATGTGCAAAATATACAAATAAAGGAGATTACACTATGACACTGACACCAAAAGTGACACATTACATCAACTAGAATCAAACAGACACAGAAGTGTTGATATTCAAAGACTCTAATGTAGGATTTCTGTTGGATATAAGGAAATTGTAAAGTGGTGTAAAAACACAAAATATCATACCTTCTACTCCGTTACATAAGGCACTTGTATTCTGAATGCATTGGACAACATTTAAAATTCATTACTGAAAGCTTCGCTTCATTTTCCAAGTGTTCACAGGCTTTTAAATCTTTCCACTGTGGCACCTAAAGAACTTAAAATGAACTGGGTGACATTTTTATTCCTGTTATTATATTCTTACTGATGGAGTAAAGTACACAAGGAGGCAAATAATAGCTGAGCGAATAGGGAGGGTTATTATGAGATTATGTCCATCATATTGTCCGTGTTTTGACAATGTGGCACGTAAACAGTTATATGGGACTCACATATGATCCTTCTTTCAGGATGAGAAAACACACATAAGGCACAGATACTTAAAGGCACATAAGGTAAAACCCTTTTCTCCAAGGTTCAAAGTTTTCAGGCAGAGTAACATCCTCCATGTCAGTTGATGTGTTCTTTACATAACGAGTGGATTTTTTTGCCTCATCCATGTGAAACAGCTGCAGAGGATTCATCTCAATAGTGCCATCGAAGAACATGATGTATAAAATGGTCTCAGGCCTTACTGAGAGAGCCTTTTTGTTCAACTTGTCCTGAACATGCTACAAAAGACATGCAGAAGACTGACAATGTGGAAAGAAATTGCCAAAAAAAACAAAACAAACGGCAAAGTCAGTCTTCAATTGTATGTTTCATTATTTAGAGATGTTGTGTCTCAGCAGAGGTCTTCAGTCTACAAGCCTAGCTCATCATCCACAGGGACAGACTGGAGCTGAGTCAGAATCTTAGAGTCCCCGTCGATATCGTCAGAATGCCCCAGTGGTGAACTGGCTCCTACATCCTGCTCTGGAGAAGGGCTTTCCAGTAGCAGCGACTCTCCCCCAGGTAGAACTAACAACCCTGGGTCTACAGGTAGGTCCCCCTTCCCTCGGACGTCAAACAGAGTCAGACTGGCTGAAGTGGAGAGGGGCAGAGGGCTCCAGGCGGGCTGCAACAAATGGCTGTTGGGAGTCACTCCACTATATATAGGACTAAGGGCAAGCAAGCTTTCTGGAGAGAGAGTGTTTGGTGTTGTGGGGGTGACTGAGTGGTCCAGTGTATTTGGGGAGGAGACAGCAGGTGACTGGTGGGGTGCCATCCCAGTCTCTGCAACACAGTAAGGTGGGGATGAGTTGATGAAGTTCAGGGGGCATGACGTGACAACACTGGGTGTTTGACTCGAGGTGGTTGAAGGCTGAGCGGTCACAGCAGGGGTGAGAACAGGACTCATTCCATTGCCGGATATCGGTGAAACATCTGAAACTGATTTTAGAGGCAAACTTGTCAGCTGAAAGCCTGCTGGAATAGTTAAAATCAGCTTGCCCTGCTGGACGCTCAGGTAGGGGCTTCCACCGAGGAGAAGGTTACCTACAGCAGAGATAGAAAAACACCAGACTGTAACACTATGTTGAAAAGGCATGAGCTCACTTGTATCTACAGTATCACTGGAATTATTGATAATCAGTAACTATTGTAAAAATCTGCCATTATTAATTCCACTACTGATGCACGGATTTATTTGTATGTCATGAAGCCTTACACATAAACCACAGGTCCATATTTGGAGAAGATTGAACCTGCTATATTTTGAACCAACTCCACATTAACATAAAAAAAAAACATTTTCTTGATGGTATATGACACTTCTTCATGGAAACATAAAGATGAAGTGCCCTTGCTGTCATTGTGCATTCACAGTGCATAATGACATTGGAAAGCTGATGATAAAATCTAAAACAATAGGCCCCAGTTACACTGGAGAAGATCCCAGCTGTCAACAGGTGAACGGCAAGTTACAGACCTTGTACGGGTCTTGAAAATGAATTCATCAGATGAAGAGATAAACTTTCTCTGGATTGGACTTCGAACTGATCTTCATTTGTCTAATATGGTGCAATCTCAATACATGGATGTTTTAAAATGTTGACTGGTCAATCACAATCCTGACATGGCCCTGGCGAGAAGGATATTTTAAGTCAGGAGGTTTCAGAAGAAGACTGTCATTCCCCTTGAACGCAATATACATTTATTTTAACAAATACCAGAAATGGAGTGCTTCTACATGATCTTACTTGCAGATTACACTGATGTATTAGACTGAGGTGTGAAGTAGTGCAATGGAGTCAGTTTAATACAATACGTCGCACAGCTGATTTTTTTGTGTACATGAAGCTAAACAATTGGTATACACGCTGTACACTTGCATCTATGGAAAGAATTCTGTGTACCTTGAGGAGCTGAGGGGAGGTGAATGATCCCAGGGTTGAGCAGCTGCACACCGGAGGCCGCACTGGTTGGGGGACCCACACTCTGAATAGGTCTCAGCTGATTGATCCGAAGTGGACTTTGTTGTGTAACCCCTCCAGTCGCAGAGGCTGAAGTCAAGATCTGTAAGGGCAGTCCAGCAGATGGGCTGGAGAGAGAGGGACTGGTGGGTACCACCTGAGGAAAGGAGATGGTGGAGGATGTAGGGACCGAAGAGACTGGGACAAGCTGAGGCATAGAGAGGGGGACTGATTGAGCTGGCGTGGTGCCTTTGACCTGAGGGACAGGGACCCGGGTTGGGGAAGATATAGAGATAACTTGTGGTGCTTGGACTTTACTTGTCATGGAGTTTGTTTGATCCCCCGGTTGGTGTGCCACTCGCTGTGGGACTGGAGTATTATGAAACTGTGAGATGGAGACTATGGTTGTGGGGCCATCATTCAGGGGCGTTAAAGCATCTTTTTGCTGTTGCACGCTTTGGAACTGAGGAGATGATGTGGGGAGGGGGGATATCGGGACGAGCTGGGGGCCTTGGGAAACATGGGAGCCTGAACTGTGCTGAACCAGCTGGGACACTGGTACACCTTGGATGGAAGGCACAACCTGGGGCATAGAGAAGACTTGAGGGGTGGAGCTGGAGTTAACCACAGTGCTACATGGGTTTAACTGGGAGCCAGAAGTGGCAAAGACAACATACTCCGCTTGCTGACTTGACGGGGGCAGGGTGGAGCTGGCGAGAGACGGCATCGGGGTGAGTGGCAGTTGGTGTGGGGAGATTTGTGGAAAAACGAGCGAAGGAAGGCTGGTTGGGGACAACGTAGGTGAGGACGGTGATAAGGATGAAGAAGAGCTCGACATTGTCTGACTGCTGTCTGATTTGACCATCAGTTCCTCAGCTACAGCAATAAAATGAGCATTACCAGCTTCTGTTTTTGGTTGCACCGCAAGTGACAGGATGGATGGAGGGTTGGACACTGTCGTGGTGTTAGTGCTGCACGCAACTGCTGACAGACTGTTTGGCTTCACCTTCATGGCTGAGACCTCCTGCGCTGCCAAGGAAACAACTTGCTGCACACTGTTACTCTGAGGCTCAGGTTTGGCTACAACCTGAGCACCATTCAGTATCAATGATGAGTTAGCAACTGGACTCAGGGTGAGTTTCTCGCTATCCCCCAAGCTTATGCCATTGATTATGACACCACTACTGGAGATCAGGGAGTTCCCACTGAGAAGTAATGGTTGAGAAGCTGTGATGAAGCCACTGGACGTGTTGAGGATGAGCTGGCCTCCTGTGCTACAGGGAACCGCAGAGAGAGAAATGATGGAGCCTTTGGAGCCAGCAGCCTCTTCGGGTTTATCAGGGGTGTCATCCATCACACTCGCCTCGTCCTCTGTGCTGTGGTTTCCATCAGACTCACTGAAACAAACCATAAATAAATTATTACAATGGAGGTAAAAGTGTGGTTTTACAAATGTGGATATGGGATTTATGTTCACATTGCTGACTTTAATGGCATTAAGCGACGGATGTTTTTTCTGTTGTCCTTTGTTACATAAAGGTTTAAAAATAATTACGGATTTAAAATAAAAAAAATCGAACACGGTGCAAAATCATGTGACAAAGTGTGAATCGCAAATCTGTCCCTGTAAATTCTGCACTTCAAATTTCTTTTTGTTAATGTGATTATGGTCGAGGCCTTTAAGCATCATGATTTTTAATGATGTTTTTTGTTGTTTCAACCCAGCTGGTCGAGGCAGAAGGCCATCCACATGTAGCCTCTGATCTGCCCAAGGTTTCTGTGCCTGCAAAAAGAAGTTTTTCCAAAAGCTGCTCATGAGAATGTTGGTTTCTATTAGAAAATCCAGTTTGCTAAGTGTCCTGAGATAACAGTTGTCAATTGGCGCTGATTTGACATATACCTACTATATCTTCATTATGAACAGGACTCCTTCTAAATAAACAAACGTAACGGCTATCAAACTTGAAATATTCTCATATTCAAACAAGGCATCTGGTGATAGACGTGATAGATGTGTACATTCAGTGTTTGTTTGTTTTTTCAAAAGAAAAAGTAATTTAAAATATGAATCTACTTTGACCAATTGTGTGTTATTTTGTCTTTGGGTTTTTTTCCTGGTCATTTAACCCAGCTTTACTGTGAAGTGGGTGAAAATAAACCCAGGAGGGAGGGCCAAGGGCAGACTCAAGCTCCTGAAACCAGTTTGAAATAGTTGGATAGTAGTTACTAAAAGTATAGCAGCCTGTTCCCAATCAGATCTGAAAGACAGAGCTTTTGTGGCAACGTGATTTTAAGCCATAGGAGTGAAGCAAACCAGAACCAGATCGGCAGAGCCGATAAGATAACGACACACACACACACACACACACACACACACACACACACACACACACACACACACACACACACACACTCCAGAGGTATTCTTCTAACTTAAAATGTGCTGTGTTCCCTTGCATGAGTTCACTTCGGGAAACTTGAGCTCCTGATCTCACATTTCATAACAAAGCAACATGCTGTCGGTCGTAGCTGCTGTCAGGAGTCAGCTCCGGGTTCTTCGTCGGCTAACTTTCTACCCAACAAAATGTTGTTTTGAACCAACACAACACACCAAAGTACCCCGCGGAGGCCAGCGGCGCCTCGTTTAGCAGTCGTCATTGTCTAACACTAATAAAGTGTCCCCGACAGAAGGTTGTTGGATTTGAGCTCCGTTAACGGACACACGCGAGGCCTGGATGTGTCCACCGTGTGTCTGACATGTCGTCCTCCTCCTCCTCCTCCTCCTCCTCCTACCTTTTGCTGTGGGTCCCGGACGGAGTCCTGTCTCTCTGGCGCCGGTTCTTGAACCAGTTGCTGACCTGTGTGAGGGACAATCCCGTGACTTTGGCCAAGTTTTTCTTCTCGTCCGGAGTTGGGTATCTGTTGCTCTTGTAACACTCTTTCAAGGCATTGCGAGATTTCTCTTTGAAACAATACACCGTCTCCTCTCCGTCCCAGATAGTTTTGGGCAGAGGGAACTTCTTCCTCAGTCGGTACTTGTCCACGGCGCCCAGGCTGCGGCCGCGGGACCTCTCGGCTTCCTTGTATCGGGCTTTCAGGTACAGGTCCTGCAGGAACCCATGGTTAGACTGGTGGAAGTCGTGGCTCTCCAGAATGGAGTAGAGCTCACTGAACTCTTCCCGGTGGAAAGCCACCAGAGCCTGGGCCTTCAGCAGGGTCTCATTGCCACGTAGCAGGTCGGAAGAAGGATGGATGGTGGAGAGAAATCTCCACAGGCGATCCACATTGCCCGCCTGCAGGAGGGCCTCGCACAGACATGATACTTGGTCCGTGGAAAAACTCAGAGCCGATTTTTGGAAGTTTTGGAGTAAGTGTTCCGAAAATTGAACCGGGTCGGTTTCATCTTTGGACTCCGCTGGCGTCGGCTCCTCTGGGCTATTGTCAGATTGTTCTGTAGACTCCAAAGACAAGGAAGCCATTTTTACTTTAAACTTTTTTTTCCTCCACTAGTTCCTCCTCCTCGCTCCCTCCCTCCTTCCCTCCGCAGCGCTTCTCCCTCCGCTCGACCAAACCACCAATGTGCCTGCGAACCACCGCGGTCACCGCCCCTTTTATCAGCCTACTGCTGCTGTCACTCATCCCTAGCCTGCATGATGTTCCAGTAATGTATTGTCAGTGTTGAATAACAAAAATGAAAACAACGTATTATTATTATTATTATTATTATTATTATTATTATTATTATTAACAGGAGTCTGTTTTTTATTTTCTTTTTCATAACACATTAAGACAGCTCAGTCACAAGGGCTTACAGTGGATCCCTTTTGTGTATTTATATATATGCGCACCAATACAGAGTACAGGAGTACAGTTTCAAAGAGTACCTTTGAAACATCATCAAATGTGTTCCAACAGGTCATTGAAATAGGGACACTACCATTGAATTAAAAACTTCAATCAGCTACTTTTTTTTTAAATTTAATTTGTTTTCTTTTATTATTTTTAACCAGGTAACTTATCTTAAAACTAGATAGCACATTCTCCCTTGGCAATTTTTTCAAGATCATGCAAATTGAGGGGATTCACCAGATCATAAAGTTACCTTGACTATTTATTTTACAGAGCGTACCAAAATGGGGCCATTGGTCAGTATTATAGGGAAATATTCAAAAGTTCCTTGGGGGCTAATAATGTGGACCTTGACGTATTTTATGTAAACTGAAGCTGGTTATGCCTGTTGTCTTTCCTTGGGGATCACTATACATAATCACACTACTACAAGCTTGATAATAAATGATTAATGGAAATGCAGCGAATAAACAGTAAGATTAGTCTGTTTAATTTGGATTGCATGGCGTGCAAAATATTTGAAATCTACTATGATTGTTACACATGTGACAAAAGTCAGATAAATTTAAGAAAATCTTTATCTTGATCTGTCTGGTTGAAGTGATCTAACCTTTTCTCTGGTGTCAAACTGAAATGTAGCTATGTTGTCACAACCACACTGCTGAGGGATATTGGCAAGATGGCTGGTGTTTCTTACAAGCTGCAAACTTTTAAACGTGTGTGTGTGTGTGTGTGTGTGTGTGTGTGTGTGTGTGTGTGTGTGTGCAGTATGGGCAGGGGTGGCCTGGCTGAGTGTATAAATCCTGGCCTGAATTCTTGTCCCAGTAGACCTGAAACAGGTCTACATCAAGCTCACATACACACAGGGGCATCAGTGGATGAGGCATAACAATAGAAACAAGTTGCTATGCGGTACTAGTGGCTGGAGGCCGCTGGTCACTGAGGTTCGCACAGTGGAGGTGGGATGCCGAGGCTCTGTAGCGACATCTACCACCAGACTGCCACTGAAGCAGCCAGTGTCACAGGATAAAGAAGAAAGACCCCTGCTGGGCCCTGAAGCAGGAGGAAGAAAGGTATGCAGTCAGCTTAGGCCTGAGTCAGGGCCATGCATAGTCCCATGGGATGTCTGCCACTGTCAAACACTGGCGGACTCCATGAATAATTTGGCAGGGGACGCAATCTCAGGTTTGATACTCCAAAAAAACAAACAACAATCCTCATTAATCGAGCATTCTGTGAATGTATGCTTATACAGGTTACTCAGGCGATCGCAACAGTTACTACTTCATACGTGTTCGGTCACGTGCATCAAAGCAAGCCCTGAAGTAATGGTTCAAAGGAAAAGCTGCTTCGACTTAGTAGACATTGAAGCTTGTATCGCAGCATGTTGTCAGACAAGCATCACCAGTCACAACAAGGTGAAAACACATGTGTCTGACACAAGCCGCCAAATGTGCTTCACCACAATCTTTCTGAATTACTTGACACATGCTTCACAAAGTCTGAAGCCTGGACATGGAGAGACACGTCACTATTGCTAATTCTGACCAGGGTGCGATAATTTCCCTCAGAATACGATAATTTTGAGTCTGCGGGGCGATAAGACTACAATTCCCACCTGGCAATACCGGTGTACGCACAATAATAACGCTGCGATGCAGTTGTTTCAACTCCTATTGCTGATTGGTTGTTGGCCATGTCAATCTACATATAAGTGGGCGGTACCATAGACTACTTCCGTGTTTGTTAACATATCATTTGTTGAAAACAGTTTTTCCTTCATGTGATTGGTGCTCCACTTGGCGGGGGCGGGAAGAATGAGCTCGAGTTGGGCGTAACAGGAACTGAACAAAAAAATTTCAGGGCATCACCAGTGAGCTCCGTACCCGCTACATCTTTTCACAACAGATACATATAAAGTTACAGATTCTTCCGTGGCTTTTCGGTAGGTGCTGATACTTAGACAAAAACGGTATTCACGTTTTTAAAAGTTACACTGGAGAATGACGTAAATTCAACCAACGTGACTGCTGTTGCTAGCAATTGAAACAGCTATTATCCGTCTAAGTTAAGGTTACTTACATGCTGCAAATGCGCTATTGCTATATGTTTTTTTTTACTTTATCGCAACTGAATCGTAGAAATCGACCTACATTAGCTACGTAATGCTGGCGACACCAGTCCTGCTAATGTCTCATCGTTTGTCTACTATTCACCTCCTGACCGCCAGAGGCGGTGCTTAAGCACTGGATACATCTCCGTCGGGTAAGCGCACGTCGAGTACCAATATCCACAACGTCACTCGTGACCCCTGCGTGGACGCCGGGAAGGTATATAAGCCGGTGTCCGCAGGCGACCAGCGCTCTCATTCTTCTCGCGAACCCGCGGCGAGTACACATTCTCTCTGTTCGGTAACCGCTGGTCGCGAGCAGCCCCGTGCCTCCGCGGCTGGAGTAACGGACTGACGTTCGTCCTCCTAGAGGCTGTGACCAGCGTGAGGTTTGGCGCTATTCCTACGGCAGGATACAAGGAATATATACAACGAGGGAATTCGGCATTCACCGGGGAAGATCACAGCGGTTGACCCTCCAACACCTGGCCGGTAACCGCCGGACCGGAGCTGATCGGAGGCGGCTGCGCCTCACACGGGAGCTGATCAGTGGCGGCTCCCTCGGACGCTTCTTCATTCTTCACTCGTGGTCGTCGCCACCTTGAGCCGGGGTTACGAGCTACAGTTCCGACGCTGGCCCCCCAACCATGGTCGGGTCATCGCCACCATTATCCGGGACCCAGACCAGGCCCACACCCTGGCCCAGGAACTGTCTACCCTCCTTGGGAAGGGCGCTATTACTCGGGTGGACCCCCTCGTGCAGCCCGGCGGCTTCTACTCAACCTACTTCCTGGTCAGCAAGAAGGATGGTGGCCTTGGACCTACGCGGGCTCAATCAGTACCTGAAGGTGCTCCCCTTTCGCATGCTGACCTCGGCGGACGTTATGCGTGCCATCGAGCCGGGCGAATGGTTCACAACTATCGACCTGAAGGACGTCTGTTTTCACGTGCCGATCGCGGCTCATCATCAGCCCTTCCTGCAGTTTGCTTTCCAGGGCCAGCACTACCAGTTCAGGGTGTTCCCTTTCGATCTCTCCCTGTCCCCCAGGGTTTTCTCCCAGTGTGTGGCAGCGGCTCTGGCATCGCTGCAGGCCAAGGGCCTGAAGGTGCTGCCATACCTGGACGACTGGCTGGTGTGCGCACCCTCCAGGGCACAGGTCACCCGGGACACTGTCCGCCTCCTGGATCATGTGTCGCGCCTGGGCCTCACGGTCAACACATAAAGAGCTGTCTGGTTCCCACGCAACGGCCTTCTTACCTGGGTCTGATCCTGGACTCGATGTCCATGAAAGCCTTCCTGTCCCACCTGGAGTTCACCTGCTACTTTCCACCGCTTCTACCAGCTCAACGTCGCCTCTGTGATAACTGCGGTTCTATGAGTCCCGGATGACTGCCAGAGCCCCTGGTCTCTCGGAACACTTGCGCGCCCGCGAGGTGATGAGAGAGCTGATCTCCTGCGGACACTGGCTTTATATACCTTCCCGGCGTCCACGCAGGGGTCACGAGTGACGTTGTTGATATTGGTACTCGACATGCGCTTGCGCGAC
>CAAKHB010002512.1:12560-28139 GCA_901007665.1 Aeoliscus strigatus
ATGTGTGTGTGTGTGTGTGTGTGTGTGTGTGTGTGTGTGTGTGTGTGTGTGTGTGTGTGTGTGTGTGTGTGAGAGAGAGAGAGAGAGAGAGAGAGAGAGAGAAATCTTTTAGTTCAGGTGCCTATTTCTGAAAGCTCACGATGAAATTGTATGTGAGAGGCTTAAACAGACAGCATTGGCTGTTTTCACTTGATAAATGATTCAATTATCAAAATTGCATTTTATTGATTTCCTTTGTCAATCTACTAATTGATAATTGGACTGCACTGGTATGCACACACTTACATATATGCGCTGAAAATAGAGTTGTCTAGGTTCCAAAGGGAAACAGACAAAATGAGGAAGGTAATGTCTGGACTATCCTTGGCTTGAATTTCCCCCTGAATAAGAAGCTGTGTGGGAGTTCCGTGACAGGTCTGGGATTCTCCATGAGTTTACATCTCCCAGATACACTGATGGCTCAGGCTAATATTTAAATGGAGGACCTTCCCATATCCTTATCATCTGTATCCAAAGTCAACGGACTCTTCTTGGCAGCAGCAGGACTTCTTGACACAGAGCTGCCTCCTCTACCTCATTTGGATTCAGCATGCATTCAGCCCAGTTCTGTTGGCAACCCAATTTCATATCCATTATATCTGGCTCCTCTTTTTCTACATTTCCTAATCTGCGTACCCACATCACCACCCCCTTTCACCAGCCCCCAAATAAACTCAACAGTTTCCTGATGTGTGTCTACATACAGTGAAAGATGTAAGAAGATTGCTGAGAAGGTAAAACTAATGGAACAGGACTTCATTAAAATACCCAGTGATCATACCTTTTAAACCTCTCAATGAATGCATTTCTTCCCTCGTCTTTATCTTAATCTATAATACCTCTATAATACCTGTAATTAAATGGTAAGAAAGGTGCATTTATGTAGTCTAGATCTACCCTTAACGGTGCTCAAGGTGCTCTTCATTGTCATTCACAGTAACACACATTCACTGATGGCAGCAGCTGCCATGTGAGGTGCCAACCGGCTCATTAGAGCAATCAGGATGCTCAAGGATGCAATGACACTGTCTGTGCAGAGGCCAGGGTAGTGACCCAGTAACCTTTAGAACTGGATGAACGTTAGCATTGCTGCTACCAGTTATTGTTTATACCCGCTGGCGTGTTTCTATTAATGTCCTTGTAATTTCTTGGCCAAGGAATGCCAGTCAGATATGGATTGATTCAGGAGACTCTAACTTCTGAGTCAAAGTTCTCAGTATCATTTATGGTTCTGATCTGAAGGTAGAGGGCCAATAAGAAAGGGTGAACCATTTGGAATTCACTAGGTTGATTTTTAAACTAACCAATGAGCATTCTGCAATCACTGACCTTCACATACTTCATCCCGGAGTAAATATATATCGTCAATAAATGACTCTTAGCTGATGAAGCTTGATAAATAACATGAATCATGACTCGGCAGAATTTCAACAGTGATCATAGAGTGCTAAACAACATTTATGCTCAAAAAAACATGACACAATTTCCCTCTAAGGCTCATACAAACTTGGGTGGTGCTGTGAACAGATCCCCAGTCTAATTTAATGCAAACATCACATTAGGTCTGTTTATTGGGTCAAGGCTTCGGTCGACTGACCTTCATCAGGACTAATAATTTACTTTCAGACATGTTTTCTACACTTATCTACTAGTTTGTTCATATATTCCATGACTTATGTGAATCTCAGAAGTGGGTAAATCAATTTCACACACCAGAACAATTTGTTGTCGTGAGTAAAGGTTTTTTTCCCCAAGTGATTTCAACATTTTACAAAATCAGATTTCAAAGTTTCAGTTTTGAGCCACAAAAACATCAGTGTACACCAGTTGTTCATGACTCTAGGAGAAACATGAACATCAAAGACTCCACAGCTACAAAAGACTATATCCACTGCTAATGTTTGATATTTGAGGCATTCAGGTGTGTAGAGATGCTGAGGAAGTGGCACATGAGTAATCCCACGTGCCCCCTTTCACTAACAAGTCCTTCTCCACTCCCCTTCATATCACCACAGAATATAAATAAGCACCCTTGAAATTGTGTTCTATCAGTAAGCCTGTTCACCCTGAGATGTGACACATTAATTTATTTTCCTTGTTTTGTTGCAGAAGAACTACAGTTGATTATGTATTCCTGTCAGACGATGTGGCAGGGTGAACCTATTGGCTATTAGTGTGTGAAAGTGTGTGTTTTGGTGTGTATTTCTCTGTGTGTGTATAGTGTTGTGCTTCATGCATGACCAATAAGGAGAAGCCATTAATCGTGAGGGAATCTGACCCTGTCTCCTCACCTCATTTTTCCACTCTGCCATCTGCAAACAAGGTGCACTGTCAAAGACTTCAAAGTCTTTTACATTCCACTCCTATCATCCCTGAAAGCGAGGGTACTTTCTCCACTGCCCAAGCCTTTTCATACAGTAACAGTGTTGTGTCCTTGTGGACATATTTGGACCTGGTTCTTCTGTCTGTCAGCAAAGTGTCTGATTGTAAAGAGGAAAGGAGTGTGCATGTGTGTGGTTGTGTTTCAAATCGCGTACTTCCATACTTAAACTCAAAAGTATTGACGCAAGTAGTACGCAAGTGCATTCACACTGAATGAGTGTGTGAAAATGTAGTGTGCTACGTGCACTTAACTTGCGCACTCAAACAGCCGTAAAGTTCAGTGTGGCTCGATGGACACTTTCCACCCTCAATGTCCTCCAGCTTCGTGACATAGCAGAAATGATGTGAGAATACATTTATGTTGTTATACAACACAACACAAAATGACTCTAATGAAAATAAAATAATTCAATTGCTCGTTTTAAAGGGAAATGTGTTGTCAATGAGGCTAGCCTGGACGGTTGCAATTCACCTTAGTAGAAGAATGTAGAAATTTTATTGTTATTTCTGGTAAGTGCGCAACGGCACCACTTGATTTGAGACAGTACTACCCTGTCAAAATTTGCGTACTCCATGAGTGAGAACCTAGTGTGCATAGTGTACTACAAAGAAGTGGACATTGCAGTTGACATTTGTAGTTTATTCACCCTTTAACTGTCAACAGGTTGTTTAAAGTCTCATATCATCATCTTTACACATACAAACTGAAGCACACAAAAAAGACCATTTAATTAAAAAAACATTATTTTGGTCTGAACATTACTTATAAATAAGTCTATGTGTCTATAAGTCTTCTGAACAAAAACATCATGATGTGTAGAAATGTTCCTTATCGTCCCTCAGTTTTAAAGTCTCTTGGTCTCCATGGAGACCATTGGTAAATGGTTTGAGTTTAGATCTGTCATTCTCCATTTGTAAAATAAAAACAAATGGATGCTGTCTTGACTCATTGACTGTAGATTGTAGCTGCTGTCAATGATGACAGAGGAGTCTAGAAGAATCCCTGGACTCACTACTGCCCTCTAGCCTGAGGAACCACATCTAATGTCTATTCACGTTTTACGACCGCTTTGCACACAAATAGTGATACACACACAGACCGTTCCTGACAAAAAACACTGTACATTGTGTACATCAGCTATGTAAATTTAGATCAGTTGTTTGAACATTTTAATAGCGACATAGAGACATGTACAGTATGAGGCCTCATGTTCAATCTCCAGCATCAAGTTTTTGTGCCTTTATCTCCAGAGATAAAAATAAAATATCTATCCATCCAACCATCAGTTAGGTTCGCAATGCTAGCAGCCAGCAGTCATTGTCAATCCCCGGTGAGCCTCAGACAGCTGGTGACTCATCACACGTCACTTCTCAGTGTTTCAACGGGAAATGCAAAAATTCAGAATTCATACTTCTCAGCCTCACCTGCCATCATGGAAAGAAAACAATGACTGCATGTCACTGGTCTGTGTGTGTGTGTGTATGTGTGTTCAACCCCTGGTGGTATGCAATGTATCACTGTCTGTCCCTTCCCCTCCAAACACATATAGTACGTACACACATACACACACAGCCAGATGGGCAGGATGTGAACCTTAGTGCGCCATCATAGAGAGAAATGTCTGCTGCTTGACGATGTGTCAGCAGGCCCAGATAAATTCCACAACCAGCCCTCCGCAGAGCTTCTCCTCCCACTTGTGTTTTTTCTGTGCCCACCGCGTGACCTCACCTTTCCAAGACTCCTCAGCATCACCGTTGTGAGTGTTATCACTTCTGCATCTCTCTGAATCTTGCTGCTGTGTTTATTTTTCTGGTTATTTGTGTATCTCATTGTTTCCTTCTGGCATGAGCAACTGAAAATGAGTGTGTCTTGTTACTGCATTAACTCCAACAAGATGTGCCTAATTTTCCGCTCACTTTTGTGGTCAAAAATTTTCTTTTGGTCTGGTCTATTTTCTCAGTGAACAGAGAAGTCCCGCTCAGAGAACTGCTAATGAAACGCAAACGCAAATAAGTCCACTCGCAGTTGTTGCTATCAATGGAGGTCCGCATAGCCATGACAAGTTAGTTAGTTACAGTTCTGGAGAGGTACAAGTCAAACTGCACTGTACCCTACGGCGTAGGCAACGTGTGGACACATACCCGTCAGCAGAGGTATGCTGTTGATTTGACTCAGAAACATAAATTAGGCTTCAGTCTGCAAGCAGCTGGCTGGACAAAGTTCATGTCAAGGCTGTTAAGACTTCCAGCTCAGCATTAACACCAAATATGGTGATCACACATGAAAGCATAGCCAACAAAAGCATGAAGTATAAATTTACAAGACATTACATATGTACATATGTAATTGGGGTAATGAACATTTAAAAAGAGGTGGGTGTGTAGCGGTGCAGTGGTTAGCTCTGTGGCCTCATAGTGACAGGTTCGATTCCTGCTCTGGGATTTTTTTTGTGGAGTTTGCATTCTCTCTCTGTGTCTGCGTGGGTTCCCTCCAGGAACTCCGGGTATGAGCCCAGATGAGCTTGTGGCTCATTCAGGGTGTAGCCGGATGTTCACCCGTTGACAGCTGGGATTGGCTCCAGCATAACTGTGACCCAGAACCGGTACAAGAAGGAGAAGATGAAAGAATAAATGAATGAGTCGCAGAGATGAACCAGCTGACCCATGATCTTATCGCGTTCCTCTCAGGTCCCCTTAGCTTCTTTTTCAACTCATTGTTTCAATGGACGAACCTCCTCCTTAATCAGTTCCAGCCAAACATTAACCATGATGTTAATGTTCTGTCTTCTGTCTTATCTACAATTAACCTTTCAATTCAATTCAATTCAATTTATTTCTATAGCCCAACATCACGATTTACAATTGTCTCGATGGACTTTACAGTCGGCACATTGCTACACCCTCTGTCCTAAACCCTCAATCAGGGTGAGGAAAAACTGCCCAAAAAACCCTTATAACAGGGGAAAAGGAGGCAGAAACCTCAGGGAGGACCACAGAAAGGGTCCACAGAGAGAGAGGGATCCCCCTCCCTGGGACGGACAGACCTGCAATAGGTGTTGCATGCACAGACAATGAGCATATAAACAAACAAACAGTGAGTCAGCTTGTGAAGTCTAGAAGGTCCAAGAATGCATGTAAGGGAGTTCAGAGTCCAACCTTTGACTATAGTCTATAATTTATGTTATAAGATAGAGGTTTTTCCTGGAAGTCTGTCAAAAATGGATCTGACATATGTTCTTACAATGTAAAGAATCCATCTCACACACACAAACCATTTTTCCTGACTCCTCTTCACCTCATTGAATTTCTCCTTGACATCCTCCTTTGATAATGAAGCTGAGATAAAAATCTTCCATTGTTCACCATTATTCTAAAAAGACTATCATTCCAACAGTGTCTGCCATTGCAATATACTCAGTGACCATGACTTAGTGGTGCAGAGCCATGTGACTTCTCAGAAATGGTGTCCCCTGTATTTTCTGTCTTTTAATGTCAGTGTATGTCTTTGACATTGACGTGGATACAGATTCATTTTGAGAGTGTGGATGCATTGATTTATTTCTGCCATCTGTGTTACTGTATGTTTGTCTGCTGTAATCATTTCCTTTGCTCCTTTCACAGGAAATGTTCACACCGGAGTGCAAGTTCAAGGAGTCTGTCTTTGAGAACTACTATGTGATATACTCGTCCACTGTGTACCGACAACAGGAATCAGGCCGAGCCTGGTTCCTTGGGCTCACCAAGGAGGGACAAGTAATGAAAGGCAACCGGGTCAAGAAGACTAAGCCCTCGTCTCACTTTGTGCCCAGGCCGATTGAAGGTATTTAGTAGAGAATGACTTTGAAGAAAGCACACAATAAGATTCATATGCTGTACACTACTGATTCATAATGTACAATGCAAACATTTCTGCTTTAGAAACCTTTCCAAAAAGGGGCACAAAGCAGCCACAGAAAATGAAAATCAGACAGGAACATCAACGTAAAATCTAATAGAATGTGTTAAATTGCTGCTACCCTGGCAATAGTGTAAAGACCTGCAGTCCACCTACACCTGAAGGACAATAGTGACTCCTTTGAGGATGACAATGTTCACACCTTGGCAAGGGAAGATTTATGGTTTGAGGTGAAAGAGGTGATATAGTTAAAGGTTATGGTTAAAGAGGTGATTTTTGAGGAGGATCAATACATGCAGTCTAACGACCCAATGACCCAACGACTCTCAGGTGACTCAGGGGGAAACACATTTGTGTACCGATAAATGCGTATGTTTTGCATCTGTGTCTTGTGATTGTCCAAATAGATCCTGTAAACACACTTTTGAAACCTGGTCTCAGGGATTAATTTCAATATAATCTCCGCACCTTCGTGTCTGGATGGCGGAGCCACATACTTTGCGTATTGAGGTGTAATAGCCCCATTACCTGACATCCAGCCTGACATCCAGCCTTTGACCCCCGGCCCCCGGCGTCATAACGACAACATCGGACTACTTGTGTTTGTGAATTTGAAGCATCGCCTATAGGCATGGAATATGACAGCCTGTTTAGACGTTTACAATGGATCGATTTTGATTTGCATTTGGCTAATATTCTTGATACAATGCTTGATATTTCTGCCAAGTTTTGAAATCACGGGGCACAGGTGACAGTTCCTTGTGTTGCAAATTTGATCAACCTCTTACTGGAACAAGGCACTGTACCCAGTTGTACTGAACATACCAAGCTTATTCCCCTATGTAAAAAGGGGAGTAGATCCCATTATAGTAACTACAGGCCAGTATCCATCCTAAGTGTCACATCTAAGCCTTTAGAGAGAGTGGTGCATGATCAGATATCAGAATATGTTGATAGGGAAAATCTTTGGTATGAATTTCAGTCGGGGTTTAGGAAACCCCATTCTACAGACCCATGCTTACTTTACATTAATGACTTCATCAAAAAGGAAATGGACGAAGGGAAACTGTGAAGGATCGTTTTACTGGGTATTAAGAAGGCCTACGACACAATTAACCACAGGCTACTGATTAATAAACTTAAGGCTATAGGGATTAAAGACACAGCTATATATAACAGATAGGGACCAGAAAGTGGAAGTCAACAGCGTTATATCTGGCACCAAACCAATGTGGGCTTCCACAAGGAAGTGTTTTAGGACCACTGCTATTTTTACTTTATATCAATGATGTGAAAGATGTGTGTTCCTGTAACTTGTATTTACTTGCAGATGACAGATGAAAGATAACACACTTCAAAGTAGACAAGGAGAGGAACTGTCCAAGATAAGCAGCTGGCGATGTGATAACAAGCTGTCACGACAATTAGGGAAGACTGAGTCCATTCTATTTGGGTTCAAACAGATTAAAAAAGGCTCAGGAGCTAAGAGTAGAGGTAGGGTCTGTGGCGATAGCGGCATCAGTGAAGTACCTAGGGTGTGTTTTAGATGACAGGTTAGGAGGGGAGGAAATGGTGTTTTATGGATGTATACATGATGTGTTATGTTGATAGGATGTGTACATGACACAAAATGTTGATGTAGGCAGGGTAATGGATGATGTAAATGATGAGTTTTGAATTTGAATACATAATGTGATGTACATAATGTGTAGCTTTTTCGGGTTTGTGGTGTTTTAAGAGTTTTAGTTGTTAAGATCAAGGACCCAGTGTTGCCAACTCCCCAGCATCGGAAGTCGCTATTGGCCCGCCCAAAAGTAGCTAAAAGTCGCTAGACGAGCGAGCGGTCCAATCCAAACATAAGGGGAGGGGCGACAATCCACGCAAGTTGGCAACACTGCAAGGACCACAACAGAAATAAGTCTGACATTTTTGTGCTATCTTTGACGCTGATGTAATGTATGCATTATTCAGCCATGAAAACCTGTGATGTTATATAATTATAACTCATCCCAGCCTCACTCCTGTCCTCTACTGTCCTCTCGTCTCCTCTCTTCAGTTTGTATGTACAGGGAGCCATCAATGCATGAGATAGAGGACAAGCACCGCTCCAGGAAGAGCTCAGGGACTCCCACCATGAATGGAGGGAAAGCTGTCAATCAGGACTCCACATAGCAGCAGTAGAAGGAGCTTGGACCCTTGGTGTGATCAGATCCTGACTCAGTGGGCATCCCACAATCACACACCTTCTTTTCCTCTGAGAAAAAGAGGAAGCTGTGCAAAGAAAAAGGATATGACTATTACTCTACGCCCATGAAAACACTACACACTGAACTCTTGCCTGTGAAAAATGTAGGTGAATTAACACACGTGTGTGTCTACACGTGCATTAGGGTTTCAATCAGGATTTGACCAACATTTTTATGCAAAAAAGAAAAAAAAGCTGTGATAAGGAAAGGAGGTGGTCTTTCCTCACTCAAATGCAAATCTATCATTTACAAGTTATGCTGTGAAAAACAAGCTTTAATACATTTCCAACTTTAGTGGGTTTTATTTAAATACTGTTGCACTGTCATATGCTTTATTGTGTTATTGCTGTATTGATAACCATATCATGATCATTGTACCATCACATCTATGCTATGTTCGTGAAGCTAAAGAAAATATTTTGTATGAATTAATTTCCTCTCTTCACAGATAGATCTCGAAAGCACTGTCACACTACCGGCTCTGGTGTGAGGCTAAGACTGAATGTATTTGACAGTTTTCTGGAACAGAGTTACTCGGGGTGGGATGTAAATTACTCAGGTGTGTACCGAAAGTGTGACCTATGTAACAACAAGAAAAAGGTCGTGTTGGTTCATATTCTCTATGAAATGAGTTATCGTGTGCAGAACGATAGGCTGAAACAAGCAATACAATAGAAGACAGCCTAGTATGTCTAAATAATAGTAATAAAACGCAACACCTGGTGTGTTTGGTCTGAAAGAGTGATGAAGAAAGTGGTTAATGTAGGTAATAATAAAAGGATTGTTGTTGTCCAGTATCCTGTAAGAATTATGAGGTTGGAGGGTAAACATGTCTGAGCTTGTCTAAAAGCATTTTTGACCGGCATCAGCACTATGAGCCCTGGCCAAAACATTTGCACTGCAAAAAAACACAGACCCTTACTTCTTGTTTTAATGAACAAAAATCAACACAAAACAACAATTCCCAGTATTCATGTTTTTGAACAGCCCCAACAAATCCCATCCAAATCATGATATTAACAGGACATTTCATACACTTTATGCTACTTGTGTGTCATATAGCACAGTTTAGACAGATAGACATTATGGGGAGGTGGCATGTCATGTCATTTTCTGAACAAATAGTCAGTGAACTAACGGCATTTACAGTTTAGGTCGTATTGTGTGTTGGAATAAACTCAGTACTTGCTAAATAATGTCACAATGAGAACCTTTGTGTGATGAAGGTTTGTTTTTAAATGCCTCACTTGGGCTGCACCTTTTCTTCGACTTTTTATGGGTGACAATATTTTTGTCTTTTTGTCTTTTTTTTTTTCGTCTTTGTAATAATTTATGTGTTGCTTACCTCTGTGCACACTGTAAATCAGGAGAATTTATGGTGTGAGATGGCTCTGACTGAGGTTAGTTGACTACTTTGAAAGAAGTTTCACTTGTATGGTGAAAGCGTTTTTCACCTGTGGGGGACGAGGGACCTGACATTTTCATGATGTCTGTCCTTGTTGGAATTTTCACCAAGGTCACAATCGTAACGAGCCCATCACAATGAAAGCATAACATCTCAATGGGGAACCAGTTAATCTGCATGTAGTCAGGTTTGGGGTGGATCTCGATGACACACTTATTGTTACTCTCACCATTTCTCCTGGACTGTGAACTCTGGATTCATGGAATGAGCTACTTGTGTCATTGTGGAGGAAGGTTTTTTTTTCTTTTCTTTCTTTTTCATAAATAAATATTCAGACCGACATATATAAACAAGGTGAATTGACTGTATACTACATCACATGATCCTTCCTTTTCCTCAATTAGTTTGTCTAACTCAGGAAGCTGTGCTATTGTTCTCTCACTGGGACCAGACGTAACATTGTCCAGAACCCATTTCACAAAGTCAAGCCATTGGCGTGGTGTTTTAGGAGGTTGGTATTAGATCAGGTAGCCTAGTCAGGTTAGGAAGGATGAAAAATGAGTGACAAGATGAAGCATGAATATTGCATGACTGTAAGAGGTGTCTTGGGTTTGATTTGAAGTGGGAACTGATACTATTGCTTTATAGTTATATGGTTAAAATGACTATAGCACAGAGCACGGTGCAGCAATATATCATCATGGAGGGTTCCACCTCGTACCCACGCCCGAGTTAATGATAGTTCAGCTTTGTTCAGCTTCCACACATAGTCCTGATATTTATTAGACAAGCCACTGAAAGTCAATAGGCTAGACCAGCACATATACTATCTTTTCATCAAGATTTATATCAGTGCAAATGAGATATATGTGAACTTAAAGCAATGCATGAAATTGGATGTACTTGTCAACAGTTGACAGCAGAATGAGGATATGTGATGAGGTAAACACAGCTGTTGTGAGAACATGTTGAAAGAGAGCACTTTCTGGATGTATGAAAGAGTGAGCAAAGGCTTGTGTTGTATGTGGTATTTATGTATTATTTTTATGTTTGCAGATAATTTCACTGCATTGGAACACTTCCATATATGCATAATGAATTGTGAGATGCTAAAAAATGCATTGATACTAAAAAAGAATGACGTTAAAGATTGTTTCAAAATAAAGAATATGTTATCAAAAACTACACGGTGAATGACTCCATGTGTTCCTTTTCATCTCTCATCTCAGCAGCAGGATAAGCAGACAAAACCAAATCAATCTGGGGATTTTTACGAGGTTCAGATTCAGAAAATCCAATCCATGTCCTCTATCAGTTTACTGGCAGTGATTTATCTTTTCACAGGCCTGAAATCCGTCATTTTGGGATGGTGCTCCTTTGCCCTTAATTCTCCTGTTGTCATGGAAACACACCTTCTATGCTGTCTGCAAGGAGAATGAGGAACTGAAGGAGGAGGATGAAGAGTCCCATGACTTTCAGGACTCTTTGGTGTGATGGCTGCAGCACAGAGAACAGAAAGGAGAGAAGACAAGACAAGGGTTTGTTAATATAATCATGATGATTTTTAAATATTCTACATGAAATGTGTTAACATAGAGGTGAAGTTAAAGAGTCATGTGAGGATGACTGTAGTTGGAGAGAGACACCAAAAAAGGGAAATGGTCAAACAGGAAGCATCTGGACTTAGGTTCCATCATGTTCGGGCATGTTCAAATTAAAATTTGTCGATGCACCTACGCCAAGTTGGCTGTTACACCCAACTTCACATACATCATGGAAATGTGAAGTTAAAATAAAAGGCAAAGTACAGAAGGGATTGTGGTTATTCCTCTGCCACCTCTCGCACCAAACAGATGCAGACTGATGACATTGGGGCATCGCAATTTGGAGCAAAAGAAATTGAACTCAGGAGACAGAGATGAACAGCTAAACATCACAAAAAGAAATCCAAGACTTTTCTCAGCTGAAAAGAAAGCTCTGAGCTGAAGAGGATCAACTATTTCTACCCAGCTGACAAAACCAAATCTGATACAAGCATTTCTTCATTCATCCTGCTAGTCAAGATTTATCAAGATTTTTCCAAAGATTTATCAAGATTTATCTAAAGATTTACACTGCACACTCTGCAGCCTGTCAGCTAGCGCGACGCATGCGCACAGCTGTTAAAACAGCTATGTTTTAGCCAAATTAAGCGGACATCCGGTAAGTAGCTTAATGAAAAACTTTATCTCTCTCATTACCAACATGTTACAAATATTAGCAGGTCTCATTTTTCTTATTTGGAGAGAAAGAGGCTGTCATATGATAACAACTGTGTGTGTGTGTGTGTGTGTGTGTGTGTGTGTGTAACCTGTCAAAAAGAGTGTTTCTAAAAAGAAAGGAGCCAGGAAGAAGAGGTTCAGGTCAGAGGTTCAGACTGGGGTCAGATCATGTGACTTCAGTCTCCGCCAGATGTGATAAACACTTCATGTTTGTTCAGTCTTGTTTGTTCTGAAAAGTGTGAAGTGGGTAAAATAAAATAACACACTCAATTCTCATGTTCTTTCGGTTGATAACAATTCGAGGTGGTTAATCTGTCTGATTTCCCAATTCTATTACAACTATAAAGTCCAGATTCTATTACCAAACCCTTTTTGATGAATTATTTTCCATTTATCAACAGTAACCCAAAATACACCACAAAGTTATTGCACCATTAAAAAAAGTTAATTTCTTCTCTTTTATTAAGTAACAAAGCACTTTCCGTGTAGTGTAGTTGTAACTTAAGAATTATTAGTTTTAACTTAAATGATTGAATCAGTTTTTCACCACCCCTAATAACAATAGCTCTGTGTATGATTGTTCGTGCCAAGGGAAAGAGAAAGATCGCTGAGAAGGAGAGAGGGAGAGGCGAGCACAGGAAGAACCAGGTGCAGAAACAACAACGATAATAATTTGTAGTTGCAATCAACACAGTTTTGACATGAAATAGCCTATATGACATGTGCACTCTTGTTTTTGCTACACATTTTTTAAGGTAAATCACATCCTCCCAAGTTAAAGGGAGGAGTCAGGGAGAGCCATATAGGGCTCAGCAGTTCATATATTTTCCTCTCTGTGTTTTTGTTTTTTTGTGCATTAAAGTACGTTTTTCGAGAGATTTATTTACTTATTATACTTACTTACGATTTACTTTCCAGTCAATCTTTACCCAAAATATGATTCTCTTTTCTCACAAATGTCAGAATGTTTATATTCCGTCCTACGTGTCTGTGTCCGTGACGTAAACATGTTGACACAGTCCAGAGTTTGTTTTGAGAACTTTAGTTGTCTTTGTCGATCTTATTCTTGTAAAACTATAAGAGAAGAAAGGTTCATATCAACATGCTATAAAATCAATAATGCATTCTCACCACAAATACACATCCACATATAACACAACAGAGTACATGCACATTCAAACACAGGGTAAGAGAAGTCTCCTTACTCCTCAAGAAAGTCAAGCGGCCAGTCTACCTTAAGAAGGTCGGCTAGCGAAATGAGGTGGAACAAGAGCTCATGTCAGAAAACACTCTTGACAAAATATGACAGACATGAACTTACAGAAGATGCTCTCCAAAGTGCAACACAAGGCGAAAAACAACTCGGGAGCTCGGAACCACGCGGGCTGCCGACAGGAAACTCAAACACAAATACGGCAACGAAGGCTTGCGGGAACTACCGGATGACAAAAAAAGGAAATCATCTCTAGAAAATAAAGGTCCCTTCTCCTCATCCGACAATGGAACATAGCAGTTTATTCAAAATAACATAACAATATTACTGTCATGATGGTCAAGTCAGCCCTTGTGTGTGTTCTTGTGTGTGTTCATGTCTGTTCCCATTCGTGTTTTATTTTGTAGTCCCTGTCTGCTGTCATTCTTGCCACTTTGCCCCTCCCTCCTTGATTACATTCATTGTTTACACCTGTTCCCTCCCTCCCTATTTAAGTCTGCCTCATGTCTTGTTGCCAGATCGCCATCCTATGACTCCTGGACGCATTCCCCAAATCATCCTCTGTCTTTCCTTGTCCTTGTATTGAGAGTATTTTGATTAAGTGTTTCATAGCCTCTTGCTTTGTGTAGTTTAATCCTTAGCTTTGCGCTTTCTGTTTATTCATTCATTCATTTTCTGCCGCTTAATCCGGTTACAGGTGTGCTGGAGCCGATCCCAGCTGTCAACGGGCGAAACCCTGGACGAGTCGCCAGCTCATCGCAGGGCCACATGAAAGACATACAACCACTCACACACACCTAATGACAATTTAGAGTGACCAATTAACCTCAGCATGCTTTTGGAGGTGGGAGGAAGCCGGTGTACCCGGAGAGAACCCACGCAGACATGGGGAGAGCATGCAAACTTCACATAGAAAGATCCCAGGTTAGGAAGCCAACCAGGGACCTTCTTGCTATGAGACAACGATGCTAACCACCACACCACACTGCTTTCTGTTTAGCGTTATCCAAATTGGTGTTTACACTTTCAGGGATATTTTAGTTCTGGTGCGGTTTCCTTTTTATATTTACCACCTCCTAGTGAGTGTTGCCTTTTGTTCTCCCTTTTGAATCCGTAGAATCGCCCTTTTGATATCTAGTGTGTTTTTTTTTTTTGCTCCTTCAAATTAAAAGAAGTTTTCATCTGCATCTGGGTCCAGTGATTCTTTGTGCCGACGTGATAATTTGTTTTTTTGTTTTTGTATAATCTTTTTGAGTATGTTTTGTGGACTGGTAAGTGGTGGGGATTGGGCTCACTGGGTGCTCAGCACCCCTAAAGCTCTGATCCTAGATTTGCCCCTGATCTGCATGAACATTTTGCCGACTTGGGATAACAAAGTCATAAGATTGAGCCCCAGGACTGGAGGATGGGATAAGAACGAGTCACATTTTCCTCCCTGAAGAATTACAGCTGAGGTGTCCCTGAGCAAGGCATCCAACCTCAACTGCTCCCTGAGCGCTGCCAACAGTCTGTCTGCTGCGTGTGTTGGTTAGCATGGTTGACAGCAGAGATTTATTTCCTTTGAATAATGGAAGCCTTCTTGCAACCCAGCCACTAGGGAGCAGTTGCGGAAGCCATTGTTGACTGGTGCCGGTCCCAAGCCCAGATAAATGGGGAGGCCAGCCACTAGGGAGCAGGTGCGGAAGCCGTTGTTGACTGGTGCCGGTCCCAAGCCCGGATAAATGGGGAGGGTTGCGTCAGGAATGGCATCCGGTGTAAAACTTATGCCAAATCAAATATGCGAGTGATCAAAATGATTTCCAAACCGGATCGGTCGAGGCCCGGGTCAACAACGACCGCCAACAGTGCTGTTCACCTACAGGGTATTGTTGGAAATTGGACTACTGTTGGTCAAAGAAGAAGAGGACAAAGAAGAAGAGGAGAACGGTTGGTGCAGGGAAAGAGGGAAAAGAGGAAGGTTAGAAGGATCAGTCTGAGGTTAGGAACTCTGAATGTAGGTTCAATGACAGGGAAAGGTAGAGAATTAGCTGACATGATGGAGAGGAGAAGAGTAGATATTTTGTGTGTGCAGGAGACTAGGTGGAAGGGCAGCAAGGCAAGAAACATTGGAGGAGGCTACAAGTTGTTCTACTATGGTC
>CAAKHB010002514.1:0-21704 GCA_901007665.1 Aeoliscus strigatus
GGAACAGCTGGAGAAAAGTGTCAGGAGTGATTTGTGATAGAAGAGTTTCAGCTAAGGTGAAGGGAAAGGTTTACAGGACTGTGGTTAGACCAGCTATGATGTATGGTTTAGAGACACTAGCAATAGGCAGAAGACAGGAGGCAGAGCTGGAGGTGGCAGAGTTAAAGATGCTGAGATTCTCTTTAGGAGTGACCAGGATGGACAGGATTAGGAATGAGGTCATCAGAGGGACAACTCAGACAGGAAGGTTAGGAGAAAAAGCTAGAGAGGCTAGATTGAGATGGTTTGGACATGTGCAGAGGAGGGACAGTGGATACATTGGTAGGAGAATGTTAGAGATGGAGTTGCCAGGTAGGAGACAGAGAGGAAGGCCAAAGAGGAGGTTTATAGATGCAGTGAGGGAGGACATGGAGGTAGTTGGAGTCAGAGTAGAGGATACAGAGAACAGGGAAAGATGGAAGTCAATGATTCGCTGTGGCAACCCCTGAAGAGGGACAAAGCCGAAAGAAGAAGAAGAAGATTCACTGACATCTTTGGCTTCATGAGTATAAAGCTCTGCCCGTTTTTCACTATTAAATTAAATGAATGACTACGACGGCTGCTTTGCAGTCATGCCTATGATCTGCTCCAAACTGAATTTGGCACGTAATTATTTTTTGCAACTGAAACACTAAATAACAGACAATAAGGACGTACTGCGTTCCACTCATACAGTTCTTTTTCACAACATTTTTCCTCTTTAGTTTTCCTTTCATTTTGACTTGACCTCAGTTGTACATTAATGTTCAATCAAGCAGCGTCAAAAACCTATAAAAAATAATAAATAAGAACAATCTTAAATAAAAATGCATTTCTTCATTTTTAAATATTGATAGTTAAATCACCTTTTGAACTTTTATCAATCAAGACATTTTTACATTTTAATTAAACATTTTTAAATTTTTAACCTGACTAATAATAATAAATTAAAATATAATAATAATAATTATTATTGTTATTTTTATCCCCATAATGATATCTTCCTTTTAATGTTACTTTTAAATATCCCAAATCATTTCACCTTCAGGTAAACAGTATGTGTCTTCTTGTGATTGCTTTAGTCCAGCAGCACAGAGTGGACTAAGGAAACTAGTCCACATGTACAAGATACTCACCAGCATTACTTTCCCTACTGGAACTGTGTGTGTAATGTTTGTGTTGTAACTAAAATGTGCCATTTTTGAACAAGTTACATGCAATGGTGACATATTGTAGAAAATATCATTATATCAATGTCAATATCAATGTGCCTGCAAAAAGTCACTTTAAAATTGTGATGCATCTGGCTCCCTTTTTTCAGGGCAAACCTGCTGTTATTTTACATTTCTGTTTCTATTCCTTTGGTATTTGCACAGCAAGAAACACCTGTATGTGTCCACTTTGGTTACAGTCTTTACACTAAACACTGACATCGCACAAAACTGCTTTGAGAAAACAGAAGTGTATAGAATACCAATACATCAGCATTCCGCTTACAAATACTGTGAGCTCGACTTCCATTCCTTTTCATTATTCTGATCCTCAACAACAGCAACTGCCATCAGTTCCTCCTCTGCCATCCTCCCACTCTGCTTCACATTCTCTTTCCCCCTTTTCCTTGCAGCCTTTTGCTTGTGTACATGTGTCTCTGTGTCGTTCTCACTCAGCTCAAGGTCTGATTGATAACGACAGGGTCAGATGTGGAGCAGCGAGCTTCCCTCACGTGTTTCCTCCGCTGGCACGAGCTCGTACAAACGCACACACATGCAAGCACACACAGCAGCTTAATCAAGCACTTACGCAGTGGCGGAGGCAAACACAAGTAAGAACGGAGCCTGTGATTCATCACACACATAGAGAAGATGGAAGACACTGGATAGCGTTCTAATTAGCACACATCATCCTTCTGCAGAAACATGCAGGCTGAATGATGTGGCTTAAAAATGTATTTCATGAACACTTGCTATATGATGAATTTTCATTCATCATATATCAAGTGTTGTTAAATAGCTTTTGGCCTTTGACGAGTCTATGGCCTCTTCTGACTGATGGTGAATCTGTAACATCTGTTTCATCACGTCCACAATCCCATTCCTTTTTATGTCAGCAGCCTTGACAGCACTGTTCAGCACTACACCACATGGAATAAAATGGTGGATAGAAGTTATATTTTGCTCGGTTGCCTGCTGGAAAGTCGATGCAGCTGGTATTCTAAAGCAAGAAGAAGAGAGCGGATGAGAAAGCACTGTATTACTGCAGACATGTCTGCCCACTGCTTCACGTGTCATACGAATGTCAAAGTCCGAGTGTCCATGTGTCAGTCATTCTAGAAATGAGCGAACAAATGGATGAACTACTGCATGAAAACAAGAGCAGGGAGAGTTCATGTAAGCAAACAGAGACGATCAATAATATTAAATACATTTTGATTATGAAAAAGTGTGTATTCCATTTCATGTTTGTCTTCATACAACAGCTTTTCTTCTCTGAAGATATTGGCATTGTCATCATACGCTGTTGCACCACTGGCTTCCTGGCATCCATCACTGTATTGACAACAATTCTGTTAATTAATTTACAATGTGAAAACGATGACATTTTCAACTGATTGCACAAAAGATATGTACATAGATATGAGGTTACACTACCACATGGGAAAGACATACACGAATCCACATAACGTATGTAAACAAACTGATCTTCACATGTACTGCACGCTGCACTAAACGACGGAAATACACCCATTCAAACTGCCACAACAAAGTAATCACATACACAGTCACCACCGCGGTTTCCTGCATGTACCAAGAGTCCATTAGATTACTGAAATAATAGCTTGTCTCTGTAATAAACCACTTGATTCATTCATTTCAGCTCTCAGCATAAACCTCCCTATGTCTCCAGTTTCCTGTTTGCATGATTCTCACGCTCTGCAGTTTCTGAGTGAGTCGCCTTTCCCATCACACGACTCCCTTCTCTTTACCTTTCTCATTATTCAGCCTTATTCATTTCCCTCCAAAAACTATGTCTTGTGCTCTCTCCCTCCCTGTTCTTGTCTCATATCTAACTCGATCACTTTCCCAGTGTCTCACTCCACCCACTCAAGCCCCACTACACTGTCCAGAAAAGCTGGGTCCTTAAAAGGAAGGAGTGATGACCTAGTTATTACCTACCAGTTAACATGACCAAGGAAGCCCGCTGTAGCTTGACCTGTTACCGTTTTCGATGTTTTTTCCTTCCATCAACTACAATTTAACATGCCATGTCTAAATATTTGCCAGAAGATAAATATATTGCTATTTTCATGAGTGCGTCAGGGTGTCCCGTCTCAGTATCCATGGCCTGGTTCTCCTGCTTTAATGGGTAAATGCATGTTTTTAAGAGTATGGGGGACACTCTTCACCACGGCCAGTTCAATGAATCGGTAGCATAACAACAACAATTCCAGCATGACTCGATTGTTATTTTTGTCTTGTTTTTTTTTTTTATTTCAATCAAGGATACAACCTGGTACCTGCTGTTCTGTTTGGTTGTTCCTCCGGTGAGGCTCCAAGCGAGCTGAGCCAATATCAAAATGTGCCATCTACACATTACCGGTCTCTGATTGGTCACGGGCCATCATCATCCATCTTTATTCTGCGTCTCATGCTCATTTAACGTGGCTGATGTGACCCGTTAACTCCAGACGGATGCAAAGACCCTTAGTGTGACAGTCAAGTGGGTTCCGTCTATGCAGTCGTGTCCTGCTCCGTCTCCCTTCTCTCTTGATTTGTCTGTGACAAAAGTCCATAAACTGGGCGCCAAGGTTACCACTGCCTCCATGTCCAACATTGTTTATGTGTTTGTGTTGAGTACAAAACGCTGTCACGGCAGTTTCACCCAGCCATTGCTGTGACGTCAGCACACACATCAAGGAGGTACTGGATTGTAATGGAAAAGGACGTGACTGGAACCAAACCAAGAAGAGCCGAGTTGAGGGAGGTGGAAAAGGGGCAGTGTCATGTTTTCATCACTACTAATAAGAGACACTGATCACTGTACGAGTTTTAGTTACAAAGGCCAGTCGAAGTCAACACCACTACATCAGCATAGAGACAATTCATGCTGCTTGAGAACAGGTCTTAAGAAGCTTGGAGTGTCATCTTAGTTAACCCCGTAGTTACGTAGCGTGTTCTACTTTTCAACAGGGGACATGCTGTCTCATTGAGGTCATAGATCTATCGTCCAAAATGTGAATGGACTAGAACGCTTTATCTTTGTCAGATATCTTGGAAAAATAGCTTTAGGGAGGGTTTTTTTCTTCTTCGTCTACCAACAATTTGGATTAAAATCCAGAAACAATATATTCAAATAAAAATAAAAATAAATATTATTTATATTAAATTCTTGAGCAAATATTTTATTTTATCTGAGTTGATGTACATTCGACTTTCACATGAAGTACAACGAGACAAAAATCCACTGGACCAGTAGCAGACTATGAGCGACTAAGCAACTATCCTAAATAAGTGACTTTGTTGGAGCTCATGGTTTGTTCTTCCCAGACCCCTTTTCTCTAGGGTAACAGTAAGCAGCTTCTCTTGGTGACATGCTGCCTCCTCCTTATAAAGAAAAAAAAGTTTTTAGAGCACATTTGTGAGGAGAACCAAAAGGCACTGGCCATCAGCACTGACTGCTATGTGCTTACGTCAAAGCTGGTGCACGGAGGAATGTTCGCTGTGCCACAGCAGAGGGTAAACAGCTTTTAGTGTAAAGGGCCGAGCCACACTTTGGAAATGTGAAAGGTATTACTATAAGTAGTACAAGTATAAAGTGAACTCACTTGTTCAGTCCAGTCTTTCATGCGCCGCCCCCCCCTACCCTTCATGTTCACGCTGACAGCCTGTATAATCACACATCATTTTATGGGTACATGTAGGAAAGTGTTGTCAATATCTACCCATGTGAAGTTAAAAAAAGACCACTCAGAGTGCAGCCCACCTCAGAGGTTTATACATTCACTACACTCATTGCTTGATTGTGTCACACTTAAATTAAATGACTTCCCCTGACTAAGAATGCATACCTATTTACCTAAAGCATCACATGCCTGTGTTTAACCATACGGTAGCCAAGATTCTAAAATCAATGGGCAATGGCATTGATAGATGGTACATGTCCATCACACAGATTGACATCAATGTGTATGATGTGTCTATGTTTAATAGTGTACATGGAACAATCAAAAACATCCACACATCCAATTTTCTCCAAAATAATTGCTTCTTCCCTAAGCGAACAAACAAACCAGTGGTCACAAAAAGAAAACTTCCTTGATTGAACTTAATTTCGCAGAGCAGAGTCCATTTCCATTTATTTCAGTCTAACTGATGACAGGCCACCGTTGCCTGGGACGTTGTGCTTGTTGGAATGTGACACGGCAGATTGCGAATGCTTATTTGTCAATGAGGTACAACCCCTGCTACTTCTACTGTCACATCATCACTAAAATAATGAACTTATTTCAGATTAAAGCCATCTTGCCAAATGAGATTGGTTTATCATTTCAAATGCAGTAATTTCATTGAAGGATCATGATGCTTCATTTAGCAGGAGGAGTACTCACAAGAGATTGGCCTAGAATTATCCTGGGGTCCTGACACAGTCACAGATGAGACCCTGGAGATATTAAATAAATAGTCCAGAATAATGACAGTAGTAGCCTGTGATACTGCACTAATAAATCCAACAGACCAGCACAAAACATCAATATGTTTGCTTATCCCCAGGAAGATGCTGAAAAAGTTCAACCACATGGGCCAGTGACTGATTGATATTCACATGCAATCCAGTACAATATCATATCCCCAAAAGTCCTGTGTGGTGGTAAAACATCATGCCCAGGAGCATTAGTGGCCAGTCGGTGAATTGGAAAGCACAACAGGCTCTCATGAAACCACTGGGCTGTAACGTAAACAAGGCCAATCTGGTCTCACACTACATGCCCATTTAGAGTCACAAAAGAAGTCCAAACCTCCACATTCTCATGTCTATGTTTAGTGTTAAGGCCGTTAAATTCAATAACATTTGACTTGTAACTTGTGGATGCTGGCTGTGCCACTGAATCGGCTCAGACTATGTATGCTGCTGACATCAAGTCTGAATGAATGGGCACATGGAAGTAATGGTATGCACAAACAATAGTCTGCACATCATGTAACTCACATGTAACACATGCTGCACATCATGTAACTCAAAAAGGCACAAGCCTGTTTCTTTTCTGTAGGACTAACAGTAGTTTGTTCCATCTCCTGTCATATAATAGTCTCTCCTGGGGTGTTTGGTACAATGAAATGAAAACAATGTGGAATGTTCCCACCCAACACATTTGTCCTTTAGATTCTGTGTGATATTTACACTCACTGTAGTGGGACTTACGCAGAAAACACCGATTAGCACGGCATGTTGCATTGTTAGTAGAAATTTGGTTTGTACGATGATGACACCCCGGGTGTTTGTCTCTTTAAGAAAGACCAGCGCAGAGAGAGAATTCAAACTATATACAACTATAAATATAGGACCTAATCAGTAGGGGTAAACAAATGTCAAACTGGGCAACTCTTGCTCATGCTCTTCTCTCTCTGACATCTGTATTTCTTACTGACAGACACTAGATGGAAAAATAAGAGCTGCACAACTGTAACAACAGGCAGGCCCATGAATATTTGTCATATCAAGGCTGTGTAAATAAACTGATAAATGTGAAGGGGGAGGGCTGTGAACTACTAGTGACCTCTTGACTTTCCTTATCTAGATGAAGATTGGGAAAGGTTTGCTCCCTTTCACTGGCACTGGCAGCAATGACTGGCGGAGAGCAGCTGAAGGCCAACTTTCTGCAGTGACCATGGCTGTGGCAGGTCTGGCATCAAGTTAAGCTCATAAGCAGGAAAGGGGGAAAAAAAAGTGAGAGGCAATAGGTCAAAGGTAATAATGGAAAAGCACAAAATGAGCTGCTTATATGGGATAGGGCTACGTACAAACACCCGGGAGAAAAAAAAAGCAACTGTCCTGACAGTCCACACCCGCCAGCAGATTATAGTGCAAAAGTATTTATGAAATTATGGATAGATACCAGCAAGTTTCAGCACACAGGGAGTCTTCATCAGGGAATAAAAAACAGCTGTGATCAATCAAAAGCACATGATTTCTGAAACTGATAAATAAAGCGAAACAAAACGCATCAAGGTGCAGCCAAACACAGACACACCCGTCACCAAACACCCTGACAGACTCTTTTTGAAGGGACTGTTAAGTCTTTGGTAAATTGTGACACTAAAAATGGTTCTCATTTATCACGACCACTGTGGTGTCCTTGACTTCAACTGCCTAGTTGAGCATTCAGTATCTAGAAGACCAGCCTGCTTGTACTTGGCAGCTTCCAGTTGGGAATGTGGAGAGAGAAATGTGACTCTTCAGTTGACGAAGTCAGAAGTGATGTGGGATGAGATACAATCACCAGCTTCATTCTGCTCTTTCAGCCTGGGAAACTATTTTGTTCTTTGAACGCTGTCACTGGTGAATACCTAAGTTCTTATTGCCTTAAAAGCTGAAGTCAAAAAGAGCAAACAAATAATCACCAGATCTGCATTCAGCACACACACATTTAATCCAATCTTCTGGTGTGTCAATGATGGCGCACACATCTGACCTCCATATTCCGCAAACAAACATCTGCACAGATGAGCGTGATCAGGAACAAAACATATTTTACTCAACAAATACCAGAAACATAAATATTTTCACCTTCATACAATCCATCTCTCACAGATGGACAGCTGGACCAGTTTTCACAGAGTGCTGTTTCAAGGCTTCTCTGTGCTAAAGTCATCCCCTGGAATCAATCAACAATGTCTCGTTAATAACAAAATCCAATGCACAGCTGTGTCTTTCTTTGCAGACACTTGATGTGGATAACCCCGCTTGGCCCAGAGTGTCTAGCTGGATGTTTTATTCTCAGTCCTAACAGTGGATCCACCTGCGACCTGTCGCTCGCCTGTCCGTCTGCATGATTCCAAGATACATTTTTAACAGAAAATATATATATATATTTTTTATAGGTGGTTAAATTCATAATGTACCAGAGAGCTGATTCATATTGCCTTGAACATTTTTTCTCTCATTCAGCCACTTTTGCTCATTCATTTTTTCCTTCTTTCCAAGCCCCTATGTGCCTTGTTAATTCTCTTTCTTACCAAGCCAAAGATGGTTCTCTTAAACCGCCCTAATGACCCCGTCTCTCTAAGCCGTCTTGCCTAATGAGATTGGACTTGTGCATCAAGGCCATTCACTGACAGGTAGAACAGGGGACGGCGAGGAGGGTTCAAAGCAAACAGGATGAAAGAATGAAAATTATGTTGAGGTGATGCACTGGACTTGTAGAGATGGATGTGACAGAGAGAAAGAACAACCAGGTAGCGGCTGTAATAGACAGAGCACAGCATGGTGCGACAAAGGTGTCACAGCAGACACTGGTATGATCATCTGAGGCTGCTACACTGACCACGGGGAGGCGGAGGCAAATATATGAAATATATAATATATGAAATGCAGGACATAAAATGAAACTGTAGACTGTGTGATCCCCTTCTTAAAACCAGAATGCATTCCAATAATGGGGAAAATACTGTCAAGTGAAACAGCAAGATTAAATCTTCTTAAAAATCCAGCGCAGTCAGCATGTGGGTGCATGTAGCAGAGATGGTAAAGAACTGCAAAGATGAACAGCCTTGTGCCCAACGTGGTGCCACTTTCCCACATGTCGCAACCAGAGATAGAAAAGAGAGAGAGGGACCTCTCTGTTGTCATTTTGTCACTCTGACCCCAGTTCTGTGGGTGAACACAGGTCTTGTGAACGTGCCGTGTAGAAAGGGATAATGCTGCATGAACACATTTCTTACAAAATCTGTGATTAATACTCTTATCTTACAATGGCACGTGGTGAAATATGAGAGCTCTGTGTGATAAATTTCTCTTCTTACGGCTGCAATGTGATAACCCTGAATATCTATTGTATATTGTATGTATATTTACTTGGTAAAGTGGGTTGTTGATACGCGATATGTTTCTTGTTACTTGCGCTGAACTGACGCAGAGGCCTGACGCCATCGTGAGCGTTTGAATCCACGTTGTATCTTGCCGCCATTTTGTTTTTTTCCCCGGTTAAAATAGCACTGGTTGGTTCTAGTTTCTCGGCAAACATGGAAGTCCTGTTCCGAGAGCTGGGAAAGTCACATGACACATCGATGTCGATGCCGACCCGTCACCGTAGGTATGCTTTTGATTTGACGCAGATGCAGAAATGGGTTTTACATTACATTGAATTATAGCAAATGGTGTGTTCCACAATCATTTTCTGAGTCACAGACAGGAAATTGCCAAATGGAACCACACCCTTAGGAAGGTGGTGTGTCTCAAATCGCATACTTCCATTACTACACTTCTTTGTAGTACACTACGCAGACTATGTACTTAGTTGTGAAGTGTGAAAATTTGGACAGGGTAGTACTGTCTCAAATCAAGCTGTGTCGTCACGCACTTTCCAGAAAAGACGTGAAAATTTTGACATTCCTCTACTACTTATTTAATTGCTGCCGCATTTTGTGAATATTTACAACACATCAAGCCCTGGACCTCACATCTTAAACCACAATCTTGAACAGTGAAGACGACAATTAATCACACACAAGCAATGGAAGATTTAAAAGGCGACATCTTCACAGTGCCTTATAAAGCAAATGTGCTACGGAGGGGTGCGAAGCCCCCAGCAGAGTGACCATTATGATATTAACAGGACTTGTGGCACAATCTGATTCTCTGTACAGGATGATAAATCTGGCCTGAGGTTCTTCGTAATCCCCTTTGTGAATGCAAAGCCAGCCATAAAATTGATCGTGGTGGACTGATTCCCACAGCCTCTGCAGTCTCTGACCCTACTCATCATCGCCAGTTTTCTTTTCCTCTACTTTTCTTCTAACCCTGCTTAGCTGTATTGCTCCTATTTGACCAACTGATTTCCAGTTGTAATACTGTAATATCTCCCTGTCACGTGCAACACTGATGTACTGTACTGACAAACGGGAAGATTTTAAACAGAAGGTTCATAAATCTCCATTAATGTTTTAGCTTATGTTTATGACTGTTGACAAAGTAAAGCAGTACTTCAGGGGGGTATGACAGGGAGGACTAAAAATGGACGCAGTGTTCAGGAAACGAACTGATCGAGAGTGTGTGTATATGTGTGTGTGTGTGTGTGTGTGTGTGTGTGTGTGTTGGAGTTAGGGATGGGAGGTGTGGGGGATGTCATGTGAACTCCAAACAGGAGCTGCAGAGAAGGATGTACAGCCAGTGGTTACCGGCCTGTCTATCCCCTCCATTTCCTGTAGTGCCACTAGAGACGTCAGAGAATGAGGAAGTACCAAAGTTCAGATGATGTCTATCAGTAAGTGTAAGCAAACCAGGTTGTCTGACTGCCCTGACTGCCTTTTGTTGTTTTCTGCTTGATTTCCATTTGTGCTTTCGTCCGTACAGACTACAGTCTATAATTTTCCCTCCTTATTCAGCTTTGACTCTGCGTTTAAAGAGTCTTTTGCCATTGAAGAGTAGCTTTAAAATGATGATGAAAAACGAATACGCCACTGTCTGAGTCATTTTGCCCACCATGAAAATGTCCTGGATGTGGCTTGACATGGAGATCACAGAACAAGACAGATTCAGGATGACAAAGACTCATAGCATCTTGAAACGTTATAATCTATTTTCATTTTTGATTTTCATCTAAAAATCATCTGAACATCAATGTGGTACTTGCTTGCCAATGTTCTCTGGTATCTGCAGTGCACACCAAACAAGTGCACACCAAACAAGTTTACTAATGACGCTACCGAACATGGTCCATATTCAGTCAAATCAGGTGGAGAAACTAGGATTTGAAAACAAAAAAGGCAGATAGCAATGTGCTGAAAGCCAACATTATGTAAGAAAATACTAATACAGTATGTCATAGGGAGGTGGATGAGAGACACGCACACAGGTAAAGTGAATAACAAGGCTGAAGGATTTCAAATGAATGAGAAAGGAAGAACAAAATAAATCATATTGTTGAACGGTGACAACATGTAAATAAAATGTGCTCTCAAGGAATTTAAGGGAAATTTGCAAGGACAGATTCAGGTTAGTACACTTAAGCTCCAATCAGGTAATCATCGCAGTAAAACTGCTATCTGACATTTTTGTAACAGAGAGAGACAGAAGGAGGGCTGGAGACAGAAAGACAATGAGAAATGGTAAAGTCAGGCAGGTAATGTCAGGTGCAGTCAGTGTGAAAAAAACAGACAGCCAGACTGAGTCGTGTGATTCATCTGTGGGCTTTTCCACTTAGCGCCGTCAGTCAGCCAGTCACACGAGTCTCCGTCGGGAGGCGAAGCTGTAGGATCTACCTGCAGGCTAAAAGAACACTGGACGCACACTGAAGCCTGCGCGTGCACGTGCACACGCGCACACGCACACACACACACACACCAGCGTGCATTGAAAAATAGAATCTGTGAATGACGAGACAAGAGAAAAGATGTCCAGTTATTACTTAGAGAGGATATCTGCACAAGGTGGAAACAGAGATAGGTACAAGAGTGGGGTAGAGGGAGGGTCAGGATGCTGAAAACCAAGTAAGGAGAGAACAGGCACAGCATAAGCATAAGGAGGAGGTGACAGAGCAGGGGAGGAGACAGAAAGAGGTCAGAGGCAGAATTTCACGTGTGATCATGCTTAAGAGTTACATTAACCTCTGACTTTTCCAACAAGCTAACATGCGACCAACATATTCATCTGCTCCAATTACAGAGTCACAGATAGAGGTGCGCACTGGTTTTATTCCTCACAGTCATGACTAGTAACAAGACAAAGCTACCTATTGAAAATAAAGTTTATTAAATGATGGAGCTGGAAAAAGCACAACTCTTAAAGACACAAGCAAGAACTTCAACCTTGAGAAAAATATATATTTCTGGAAGTCTTCAAGATTGTTCTCAAGGTTACATTTGGTTTTGGATTCATTCACCAAGCAAAGGGCCCGATGTGATAGTTTACTAAAGTGTTCAACACTAACAGAAGGACTGCAGTCTAAAACGAACACCCACCATCTGGGGAAAAATTGCACTTGGTGGTGACTGTGATGAAGCAAAGACACACAAACACTCCAGCTGATGTTGAGTCTTCCCATGACCTGCTTTGAAAACACACACCCATGTAAGATTTTAAAACACTGACTGATGCTTTTCAGATAGAAGAAAATCACCCCCAAAATCTTCATTTCACAGATAACTTAAAAGTTATTGGTTAACGACAATTTTTTCAAAAATTCTCATCCATTTTAGAAGAGGCCTCCATTCATGTTCCTCTCAATGTCAGACTGACATAAGACAAATGAAACAGGGAAACCTCCCTTTGAATTATCTGCCCACATTCCTCTATCCATTCAAAGTTTCAGCTGAAATCATGATACCACTCAATTTGTATTCAAAACAATATATGTTAAGCTGATTAGACCTGCGCGGAACATGTAGAATGCCTTTATGATCAATGGAATGGAATGGAACGTTAGCAGCCATCAAGCTCATTTACATTTTCAGCATTTGCCCAACACTCTCCTACGCAGTTATTCTCCCGCAAGCGCAAAAGAAATGATAAGAGTCTGCCAGTGAATCATCACACATGTACAAAACTATGAAGGAAGGATATTTTACGACAGATTACCCAGATACATGTGTCAACACAATGTCACACAAATGGAGTTGGAAATCATTATTTCTCAAAACAACTTCCACCATGTATCCAATGAAACGACCACTACTTGATACAGAGAATGTCAGGGCAGTCAAAACTCTGTCTCTCTCAACACTTTCCAGACTTCAACAAATGTTTATCTTTAGCGAATGTGCTGACATCTGTTAAGACCCTTGTGATGTTTCAATGGAAATTAGTTGAAAATAGTTCTAATCTAAACCAGAACATATCAACTGTATATTGAACATAATATATCAGCATATTAACCATTAGAATGAAACTGTTTTGATTTGTATTTTTTAAATATGTATACCGTTTAAAATAGGGTTGGAAGCAAATACAGTTGGGACTCAGGAATCGGCTGTGGATATTTTTAATAATATCCAGTAATTCTGGTTTTAGAAGGTTATTTTTGCTGCTGTCTGCACAAGCACAAACTGTTTCAGAGCATGTGCTGTTGAATTGTGTAGTACTCCTCATACCTACAGGCTAGAACAGCGGTCAGGCAGGAGCACATGATGTCTTTCATTACACAGGGTTGTGTTGTTCCTATCAGATATAAATGTGCCCGCGGGACTGTGTACAAGCCTGGCTACATAATGTAATGTCATGGATGTGTCATGTGTTTGACCCACAGCATTCAGACAAAAGCATGACGTTATCAGGTCCCTTTCCTTTAATGCCACCGTGAATGGAAAATTGTGAGTGCTGGACTGCTGATTTGAATCTACGAGCAAGAATGGCTTCATGCCGTCTCCATGTTGGAATTTGAACGGGTGTGAAGTGAAGTCATAACACATCTGTTTGCTTTCACGGGCCCCCACACACACACATTCACACGCGCACCAATGACAAACCAAACAGAAAGCTCCTACAGCTGAGGACGCAGCTGTTTGATAGAAACCAAAATCCACTTGAGTGAACAAGGAAACACATACTCTGATCCCCTTTTTTAGCTGGAGACAGCTTGTACCAATCTACAAGGTTGGCCAACACTGCCTTCAGCAGAGACAAATATTTGCATACGGGGCATAATTAATCTGGTTAAAATGGAAGCTGTTAGGCTGAACAAGTCCAGTGAATTACAAAGAGCCTATTATACTGATTTTACAATCCGCCATCCATCAGCTTTAGTAAGCACATACTTCATACTGAAGCCATATAAGTGCAATGTACAAAAATTGTAACTTAGGAATCATTCAGCTTACGCAGGTGCACCTATGCTACATCCCCATCTCATTACAGGGGAGCATCTCATTGACAAAACACAGAACCCCCCATTCATAAAGCAACAGCCACTGGCTCCACAGCAGGCTGATGTGATCTAGGCCACGCTGCTCTCAGCAGCACAGGGGAGAGCTGAGCTTCGGAGCAGCTTGCATCTTCTGCCAGCCTAGAAAACACAGGCGAGTTATTCGAGAGACTTCGCTGCTGCTAAGGATAACGCACCGTTTGTGGGACCTTGGAAGTTCAGAGCTACAGAGCAAAGATTATTCTGTAAAGCAATCGACTGATGTTGAGAATCATTTCTAAAAATGTCAGCTCAAGTGGGAATGTAATATTGTACACCTGGCCCCATTTCAGTTTCCTGGCACTGACGACTATCAGGACTGCTTCCTGATAATAACATTTAGTTAGGCTTATTTTCTTAGAGCTAGAAGGTGTCATGAAACATCACTGGTATTTGAAACTATCTTATATTAAAACAGGTAAAATGCTACTACTTGATCATAGCAAGGAGAGGGGACAAACAGTGTTCCATCAGCATCTGTAATTAGAACCCTCTCCAACTCCATCACTCAAACTGACAGCTCCACACCCCCTTCCAGGATGTTCCACAGTCATGACAAGAAAACATCAACTTACGCTCAAAGTCAGAATCGTCATCTTCGTCATCATCTCCATTAGACTCTGTTTGCATTGGCTCCCCATCAAACATCACTCCCTTCCCCATCTTGCCACCAGCGTTGGCCCCATCTTGGCTTCTGGTGTCCCGCAAGCGGGTGAAGTACTGTACTGCAAAATCCACCAGGTCTGACGGCCTTTGTCGCAGCACCTCCACAGTGTAGCCCTGCAGCAGTTCTGTCAAGCCCACTGGTATCTCAATACTCATGGCTGTGTGTGGCTCAGTGGTGGCGTTTGCTCACTATCAACAAGAGAAGAGAGAAACGGTTTGAATGCACACCCATTCATACATAAATGTAGTGCAATTAAGGCTTTCTGGCTATGACTGACGACCATGTCAGTTAGCTTCTGTATGATTCATGAGGATTTCCAGACTTTGGTGATTTGGCGAGGAATTGTGATGCAGCAGAAATAATCACTTTAAGTTTGACAGATGAACAGATTCCTGACTGACACTTATGGCCACAGTAGTGTTGCTGTGTGACATTGTCCCTAGCAGTAACTTTATCTGATCCAGAAAACATACTGCCCACAGCTGCCCTCAGCTGATATGAGCCGAGAATTTCCTATGTGGGGAACAGATAACCAATGACGTTAGCTGGGTTTCAGTATCATTACAGCCTGGCATCTCTGGAAACTGAGCTGTCAACTTGGGTGGGTGGCCGGCTCAGGCAAGCTAGCGAGGGGGCTAATTGGTTCATGACAACTAGCTATGGTAACCTGGCTTATCGAGGCAGCTGGTCATTGAATCAAACTTATAATAATTGAACTTAGCAAGTAAGTAAAGGCTGCTGTAAACGCAGTATGTAGCACGACTCAAAGTGTCTCACTTTCAAGCCATCAATCAACGGCTACCCAGCTAGCTAGTGTGCCACCTTCAATGGATCCTATACCGTTAGCTTACGTTATACTATGGCGCACTGACTGGAGTAGCTAAGCCGCAGATAAGTGGCTGGCCGGATAAAGTTGTACCAGAACGCTAAGCTGTTTGGGCGAACTAACTTAAACAGTGTTGTCACTTACGTGCGATTCTATATTCCCGGCTAAACCAGCCAGTCCCCTCCTTCGCGGTGTCTTCCTTGTTCTCTCTTGTTTCGCCTCTTCTTCTTAGCCAGTCTCCTTGCCAGTGTAGCGGCCGTATCCCTCCACAGAAGACACTTGTCCGACGTGCAGCCACCGATTCTACGTTAGCGTCACCTCGCTAACGTTTATTCGCCAATTTTAGCTAGCTAGCCAGCCAGCTGTAGAGCGATGCAGCTAAGTTAAGGGCAAAAAAAGCTCTCGCCTTTACCGCTGCAGCCTCTTACGACGTCCACGCACTGGGTGAAGGGTGGGACTTGCTGTGGAAGTAGGGAGAGCTGGCTAGCTGACAAGCTAACAGACTGACTTGCTAACTACTTGTTAGCGTGTAATTCTATTGGCAGCTGCTTAGCGAACCCCCTCTCTCCCCGAGACAGATGCGCTGGCCACCTGACTAACAACACTTCCAGCCGCGCTAACCGCGAAATATAAATGACAAATCAACTAATCGTTATTCCAGCCGCACGGAAGCTAATTGTAACGGAGGATGCTTTGAGAAATTAGCCAGAGAACGTCTCATCACCCCCGGCGAGGTCCTCCACGGCTGAACATGCACCAATGCACCGCTGGCTGCAGGAGGCGTGTGGGGCGTGGCTAGTGAGGTTTGACATTGATTGACACAAAGCCAAACCAATTACAACACAAGGAGCCAGTCAATTGGCTGGAAGTATGAAGAAAGAGGCGGGATCAGAAATGAGCTGAGAACGCTGAGAAAAAAAAAAATTATAAATTATACATCTTGACAGTGTAAAATTTTCAGCCACCATGTCCAGATCTGCTATTTTTTTCTGTAACATCATCATCAAGTTATTGTTTTATGAGAAATACGATAAATATGACAAATATGATAAGTCCTTGGGAAACATTTGTGATGTGATAAAAAAGAAGAAAACATATATCACAAAAAATAAAAATTAAAAAAGATCAGATTTCCAAGCTCAAATGTCGAAGTGATGCTTAAAACCCACCAAAATGTTAATAAAAACCACAATTCAAGTATTACATATGTATATTTTACGTCACGTTTGTACGTGACCTCAGACAATACGTGCAATTAGTGACAGAAAGTATCTCTGTAACCCCTGAAATCCCATTTCACATATGTAAACCTATCTGTAGCTTCACAGGGGGGTGCACAGTTTCACCGCACATCTACGGACCCTTCTTATATTCTTTCTCCTTTTATCCTCCTGTTCTGGTTACACAGTTCAAATCCAGCCTTCAGTCAGGTCTCCAGGCAGTTTAGTCAGAGTCACTGTAAATGGACAGAGCCCATTGCTTTAAGTAACACCACAGTCCATGTAGCATTTCCAGGCTTTTAGTCCCATTCCTCAGCTCTCACAGAGGTAAAGCCGTTGCCATGGCCACAGAGAGCCTGGATTTAATTCCTCTAACAGGTTTGGCTTAGCTCTGTGATTCCAACAAGCACACATGAACAGACCTCCAGACTCCCTCTGCTGGATGGATAATGAAGAAAAATCACATTCATAAAAAAAGATTTTGATTGATACAATTTTTCTAACGCTGCACAGAGTTCCTTCATAAACGACTCAAAACATCTACTCATCAGTATAAATTCCTTCCTGTCAGTGAGTAGATGTTCAGTTGTCTTATGAACACTGATATCCTTTGAAGGATGTCACGGAAACAATAAAGGATATATGCAGTTATATAGGCTTTTGTGATTGACCTCGTGTCTGTGCATTTTGCTTGGGGTTGCATTTTCTGCAGACAGATTTCCCTGTGGACACGGAGATGCATCATGTGGATGTGCAATCCTTAATGACAATGAGCTGTCCAGCAATGGCAATTCTTCAGAGTCATTTGGCGGTTCTCCACAGTTCCAACTCACCTCGATTTGCTCACCTTGCCAGCTTCTTTGCATTTCCAGTGGCGATAGTACCTTTTTTTGGTACTTCCCACCCAACATGTGACATGACAGAGTGCTTTCAATGGTCACTAAAGGAAGAGGGCAGTCCCAAGCCCTACCTCTGACAGAAGTCTATCCAGCGTTGCCAGGTGTATGATAATTATTATATTTGTATGATCATTTGGCCCTCTGGACGATGTGCAATCAATAATCCTCCAAAAAGCCAAATGTACAATAATTTGATCAGTCTGTGAATGTATAGTTATACAAGTTACTAATGCAAGTGAAGCAGCTACTAATTCATGTGTCATCGCTCACGTGACTTTTTGCACATTAAAGCAGTTTTGAAGTAGTTGTGTGTAGACGTACATGTTTAGCTTCTCAGTTTGTATCGCTGTCAACAACCATCAACATATGTCATCAACACAAGCCTCAATCCGCGTGCCACAAAAATCTTCTTCAATTTCTCAACACACCTCTAAGCCTTGACACAGAAGGACGCATCACCATTGTTATATTGGTTATGACAAGTGTAAGGTAATTTCCCGCAAAATACAATCATTTTGAGTCTCTGGAACGATAATCCCATCTGGCAGCTCTGAACCAAACCGAGTAGAGCGTAGGGGAGAAGAAAACGGCACAGACTGATCCTGTGTGGATGCATATTTCCGTTTTAGCAAACACACCAGACTTGGATTGAAGGGCTGTGGGAACAGACTTGTTCTAGGTGGTGAAGCAAGGAAGGATAAAGAGGAGGAGGCGATTCATTCAGAAGAAAAATACTTCTGGAACAGTGACAATAGAGCTATAACTGAAATACCAGACCTGCTTTAGATTAGGATCATTACACTGTATTTAGTATCTCATTTTAATTGTCACTGCAGGTTTCTGTCAGATTGTCAGTGACGTCATGACCCACCTGCTGATTTTTTGGTAGTAAAACAGTCAAACTGATAACAGCTCATTCACCCAAAATGTCTTCAATGAATTTATGGTGCAACACTGACATCTATTGGCCAGTATTGGCTTTCACTGTTCCACTTTCCTAGAACGTCAGAAAAATTGTATCGCTGTGTTTCTTCCGTTATTTTTCTTCCTCCAGGTTTAGCACTGAAGCACTGTGCATCACAGCGTTATTCATATTTGATGTTTTAAAAAATGGAATCACCGCATGAGTTATGCTCCAGAATCATTTACATTCATATATTCATTCATTGCGTTATGTTGCATTGTAACGGCAGCAGAACATTAATGAGAAAGAAGATGAATTCATGAATCAATAATTGGAGGGTTAAAGGTAATATGATGCGCAGCTAACAGCTAAAGTAGCAATTTGCATCAGGTATTCAGTAAAAATGTTTCTGTCTAAAAGATCAACAAATATATTCCGTTCAGGCAATGTTAGTTAAACAGTCATAGAGTTTATTGTGTCAGTGACTCTGGACATTATAAACGTATTTGCATTATTACACTCTATATACATGTTATATAAACATTGTGAAAGTCTAACGTTCAACATACACCGCCTGTCTAGACCATCACTTTGTTAAACAAATGTATTATTTTATCATTGTTGACAATGAGAACTAATGTGTCATCTTGCTTTTTAGTGAACCAGTATAAAAAAACCACAAAGGTATAAGCTCCGTTTCACTGATGAGATTGTTTATGTCAGTGCAGGGTCATGTTATTGTCGTAAAAAAGGTTCATGTTCACACTGCGCTGGGATCTGCTGCTTTGCTTTAACATCAACAGTTCCTCTTCCTCACATTTTACAAGCTGAGGTCTCATGACGTTCAAGACGTTCTTCACAAAACGTTCAGAAGACAAAAGAAAAAGGTCATTTGTACAAAAGCACAATGGACAGAAACAACAGATACAACACGGCAGAGAACAGATACAACTATAAAACTATAAAACAACTGTAACTAAATCAATTTGAATTCACCTTTTTCTGTTGAGTATCTGGGAGGTCTTCCATGTTGATGTGTCCACATGTCTAACAGAGAGAAGAAATAAAATCCAAATAAAAACAGAATAGTGTAGTGTTGCTATTTGCTGCACTCAGCGTCCACTACAAACAAACGGTTCAAAGGGTTTACGAGCTGGGCTGTCTCTACTTGTAGACAATAAACAGATGAACGCCTTCAAATACAAAGAGACGGATGAGGCAACTTGACTCAGATATGATGATTAAAACTGCAGCACACAAATTAAAACACGCCACCAAAGTCAAACACACACGTCCTAACTCATAGCAAAGGATGACATTTGTCACATCAGTAAGGCACAAACCACAATATATGACTCTGGAAAATAAATATACGCTTCAGATTCACCAGAAAAATCTCCAGCTGCAGTCGGGTGAGTATGTTAATAAATGAAGAGAGATACATGAAGTTGATCATGTTTCTGTCCATTTCCTGTCATGTTTCCTTCACATCAACTTCCTGACTCACAATCTGGCTATTTAAACAAAAGCATGTTCACATGAGATGGTTCCAACATTCATAGTTCTGTCATAAACACTTTAAAATACTTTAGTAAAATACCTGCTCTGTGAAATCACATCAGCCTGCTGACTTTGTTCGCTGACCTCTGCGTCTCCAAACCTGAATCTGAACGTAGCTGACGACTGCTCAATGGTACTGTATCAAAAAGTGCCTGGTTATGATGTGTCATTAATATCCTGTACATAAATGCATTCCTGTAAATATGCTCTACACACATAGATTTGTAAAATACAGTCCTTCATCAAGTGTTGCTAGCAAATATATACATGATGGTTCAAAAGCTTGGGGTCACTTACAAATGGCCTTATTTTTCCAAAGAAAAGCAATTTCTTTTTTAATTTAATGACGATAACAAATTAATCAAAAATACAGTCTAGACAATGTTAATGTGGTAAATGATGATTGTTGCTGGCCATTTTTAATGGAATATTGTTGTATGGAGGCTATTTCAGCAACCATCAGTCCTGTGTTTTAACGGTACATTGTGTTCGCTCACAAATTAGAAAGGGATTAGGAAACCCATTTATGCTAGCACAGCTGAAAACTTGATTACAGAAGCTATAAAACTGAAATTGTCCTGAATTTGTCAGGGCGACCCCAACTTTTGAACTTAGTAGTGTATGACGATTTAATTCCGCAATTAAAAGCGTCAGTAGCAGTAAACCAAACCATTGTTCATTCGAAAATCAGCAATAATTTGTTTTTGTTTAATACACTAGTCTTTTAAAACAATGCTTTATCTCATCTGAAGAATGTAACAGCCTAGATCATCTGTATTTTTACAGTACTGATGGAGAACTTGAGTTAAGATTCACAGCACTTCGGGAAAAGACCTCCTCGAATCTCTCTGCCCACTTGACCTCACTCAAGGAAAATCTGTGATTGGTTCAGTACAGACAGACCTCTGTCCCCCACTGTCCTCCGCCACACATAACAGCTCTTTTCTTTCAAACAGTCATAAAGTCAAGATGAAAAGAAAGGGGGGAAAAAGAAAAAAGGACTCCATTCAGAAACCAGCAGGCTGAACTGAACTGTGTTTTGTTCCAGCGGCTGAACATTCAGCGTCTCATTCAGCAGTGCTGATGAGGACTCGTCCCAAACAGGACGGCTACTAACAGTCGATTGGGTTATTACAGATAATGGCTGTCTCTCAGTAAGGTCCAGTGTGTGTGTGTGTGTGTGTGTAAGTGTGTGTGTGTGTGTGTAGGATGTCAGTATGCAGCTTGTAGATATGATTTTCTGGTCCTAAACATTCCAAGTGTAAGATCAGAGCTGCATTTTTCTTTTCACTCGCAGGCAAAATCACAAATCTGATTCCATTTAACCACTTTAAATCATTTCTGAATGATTTCATATTAACGTCTGCATGTCCTTTTGTTGCTGTTTCTTTAATGTTTTGTCATCAGGGAATCTTCGCCCTCGAATAAATCAATACAAATAACTTGGTGGACAGTGTGAAGGATTACAGATCTGTCACACTGTACTGTTTTCTAAATCAA
>CAAKHB010002514.1:50262-61638 GCA_901007665.1 Aeoliscus strigatus
AGCCTGGCCACACCTCCACTGCCAAACACGGGGAGGAGAAACACAAGGCAAGAAAAAAAAAAGAAACTAACACAGACACCAAACCAAAACAGAGAACTCTGACACACACACACACACACACACACACACACACACACGTTTGAGTTTGACCCCCTGGGTCATAGACCAACTCAAATGCTAGCTAGCAGATGGATCTTTGTTACTGGCTAGCATTAGCTATGTGTGCTAATTGTTAAAAGCTGATTGAAGAATAAGAAAGTCAGACTTAATTTTCTCTTCTTGCTTTCATATGTTCTCTCTGTTCTTTGTAAAAAAAAAAAATCCTTACATCTATCTTGAGTGGATATCTGTTGAGGTATATGTTTACTGAGAAAGTCGGACGGATTTGATCGTGAAGCAATGAAAAGTGCACTGGAGAATTTGGACCTGTCATATTCTATATTTTTAATGGTGTGTACATGCATACATATATACACACATACATATATGAGGAAGAGAATGATGAAGAACAAAAATGCCTGAGTTACAATAAAACGTAGCATCTGAAGAACTGATGATGTCACGGCCCATGAACAGCCACTGAAATTGTGTGTGTGTGTGTGTGTGTGTGTGTGTGTGTTCATAAGGTGAAGGCAAGATGCCGTTCATTTGAATAAGTGAATATCAGCATTCCATCTTCATAAATAACTCAGCTGACACATTTGCTCAGTGAGAAGTTGATTTAACACATCAGGAGACACTTTCTTTCCAGTTGTTACCTACGAACCAGATATTTCTAATCATGTTTCTGAGAGCAGTTCTCAGTATCACAAATGTATGTCCTACAGAGACATCTGTCAATCCATGGCTTGATTTCTTCGTCCTGCGCAGACGAACGACGAGAACCCATCACTGAAAACACCCTGCATGTGGGTCTGGAACACAATCTGTCAGCAGACGTTTGCATTCTGTTACGTGTGAATACGCGTCAGCAGGTTTGCGATTTGAACCTCGGTCCTCATTGGAGAACGTGTCCCTGCACCAAAGTGCCTGTCAGGACTCAGAAATGTGTCGCTGTGATCTGCTGTGAAGCCGAGAGACAGGAGAGATTCCGGCAGAGAAGGAGGAAGCAGAGGATGGAGAAACAACACATGCCAACACATGAGTTATAAATAGATAGATTATATCGTTAACGTTAATTTATTCATGCAAGTACAGTATACTTTGAAAAACTGTAATTACTATTTGCGTTGTCAGAAAACATTGGTCGGTTTCTGAAACTTGACAAGTTTTACTCCCCTTCAATCTTGCTGTCATTACGGTAATCCAAAAACAGAGCAAATGGGATTACCAGGATATGATAAGATCTTTTTCTACTTTTACTTACTTTTCCTACTTACTTTATATCTTATATATAGAAATATTTTATGCTGAACAAGAAATCTGATTCATGATTGAGAAATCACGTCTTGTTGAACACACAATCACCTGATCACATCCCCTTGGTGTGGCTGACTGACAGTGGAGAACGGCGTCATGAACGGAGGAGAAGATTCTGGACTTTGTCACTTTGTCATTAAAGAAGCCCCCAGTCTGCATGTTGTCCACGACGGAAGCTTAACACAGGGAGAGAGAGAGTGTGTGTCGGTACAGCAGGAGAGATTCAAATAGAAACAGTGGAAATAATCAGGATAAGTGAATGTTTAGAACACCCACACAGAGAGGATGGAGGTGTTCTCGTCATGAAAACCATCAACATGAAGGCAAGAAGTGGCTCGGGACAGGTAGACAGAAATAGTCTCATGATGTAAAACCAATGAACACACAAATGGAGGAATGATTGTGTGTGTGTGTGTGTGTGTGAGTGTGAGTATGTGGGAAACGTTGCAGTTATGACATACACATTCTTATCTTATCTTGTGTGTTAAGTTATGATGTTTTTCATATACTTATTTATGCTCCGTTACCTTGTTCTCTTATATGTTCTGTCTTGTCCTAAGAACAACTTACTTTGGCAGCACGCGAGAACCACCAGCACACCGATTTCTCCGTAGTCTCGGAGGATCTGAAACAGACAGAAACAGACAAAAGCTCAAGGCACCGAGAAGCAGAGAGACGGAGGAGCTACGAGTGACGATTAAACAAACTCAGATCAGAGTCTCATCTTGTCTCATCAGCCTGGAATGAGATGGTGGTTGAAACAGCGGTAACGTTGTGCCTCCATTTGAAGAGTCACCATGCAGCGATGAAAACAATAATCAGTGAAGTGGTGTGTTGTTTTCCATGTTCGTACGTTGCGTAGCATCTTGACTCCCACAGTGTCCAGGAAGTTGACGGCACTGAGGTCGAGGACGATGGCTCTGGGCAGCGAAGGATCGGGCTGAAGGTCGATCTCGATGGTGGCGACACCTTTCGGCTCCTCTGCGTCTGACACCACCTGCAGTGAGACACGGAGACAGAGAGGAGTTAGAGAATGAGACACAATCACATCTGAAGAGATGGAATGTCTTTAACGCAAACGTTTTTCTCTATTTTGAGGGGAATGTCCTCCTACCATGTCAGATGACGACTTGTTGGTTTTCTTGGCTTTTTTCTTCTCGTGTATTTTCCTTTTGGCCTCAAGTTTCTTCTTTGCTGACAGGATCTTGGTGACATCAATGCCAGACTACAATATACCACAAAAGACAATAGCTGAGAAACAGGAAGTGAACATACATTTCATGCCTCTCTGTTGATTATATATTCTTTTTTTTTTCTCTGAAATTCAGCTCAGCTTCATTGGTAAAGCCCAACATGACAACTTAGAGTCGCCTCTATGTGCAGTACAACATCTTTTGTCCTTAGATCCTCAGTCAGTGTGACAGAATAAACTGTCATTTTTTGCACACATCAGTAGATGACAAACTAGCAATAGCAGCAAGAACAATGATGTTGAATCATGTGGACAATGAGACATCAGCCTCTGACTCTATCTGTTCTTCATTGTTCAGCATTCTGAGCAGCTTTTTACTTGCACAGAAACATGCTGAGCATTTGGAGGTATGCAAATATTTCCTGAACCAGTTGAAACCAGTGAAACGAAACCCAAACAACTGGTGTGGCAGGTCGGGGCAGCAGGATGGACTCATGTGGCGCTGTCGGCACAAAGAAAGCCTCACTTCTCCAGGATGTTCAGTTCCTTCACTCAAGGAACCTGCTGGAATAATTGAACCTGCCACGTCTTTGATAGGCAGGTAATTGAAAACCCCTCAAGGATAAAACTGAAGACCCAAACCATTAGTCTGCTGTGACGAAGAGAACTCTCCCTCCCTCCAGCCGACTGTGTTTAAATGATACACATGACCCAGTGAAACCTGCAACAGGAGGAGAGGAAGAGAAGCTGCAGCTGACCGACAGCTACGCCATTAGCAAGACGACAAATGATCCTCTTAACACACACAAACCTCCCAAGAACCTCCCCCAAATTACCTGAAAAATCTAAAAAATAAAGGTATGAAATAGAACATTTTAAAATTCAGTTAACACCAATTAAAAGTAAAAAAAAATGCTTTGTTGTATTGAAGCTAATAGGTTTCTTTTAACGATAATCCCAGGTTAGTCACATGGTCGTATGCCCAGTCCTGGGACAGATTAGACAGGGTCGTCTCTGTTTACATACACCAGGTAGGGGGGTGCTCTGCTGACCACTTGTACTTTTCCCAAACTGGTATAGTAGTTCGTTAGGGAGGCTTTTGTATGAAGACAGATAGTTAATTAGTGAGTCGCTGCTTTTGGTTGTTATTTAGTCAACACCCATGTCCCTTGGCTGTGGTCTCTGGACTGATTTGTATAAAATCCCTTTTGTTAACACAACCCTTCTCTTTTGTGACTGCTTTGTGCAGTGGGATCATTTTAAAACCGTCCACACTCAGCGTCCCTTGGACCTGGTTGACCCCACCTTAGCCAGGTTGTAACACAAAAGTACATAAGCAGAGGAAGCTCATTGCGTATGAATAATATTATGGCACCGCGACAATGCAAATGTATAAAACCAGTGAGTTTTCATGTCATTTAAAATCAAACAGGAAGAAATAAACCGGTCTGCAGAAACAACTGCATCTGCATCAGCAGCTACGAGAACAAACAGCCCCAAGCATCACCTTTGACCTCTGCGTGAAAAATCATCTGCAGCACAGTGTGTGTGTGTGTGTGTGTGTGTGTGTAAAGACTCAGTGAGGCTCTGCCAGACAGACACATATGAAAGCGACGTATCAGTGAATGAGACGTTCTACTATCGCCCTCCGTTATTCACTCAGGTTTCTCAACACTCCAATTCTGTCTTCTTCCCTCAGTCCGTCGTTCCTTTTAGCCCAAACAGAAATGACAGAGGAGCAGGATGAGGAAGGGGAAGATGGAGGGGTTGAACAAAAAGTTGAACTGAAGGGAGAGGAGTGTGATGACATTTTGAACAATGTCTGTCACAGACGAGACAAGTCCGTCGGTGAAATGTCAGGTCAATTATCGTTTTGTCAGAAATAACGCTTGCGAGGGAGAAGTTGATGGTTCAGAACTTTTGTCTATGTTCTTTGTGCGTGAAGCTCAGGTTCTCAGTTCTCGCTGTGTTGTGCAGAACAATTATGTTTTGAAAGGGATTTTAAAAAAAATCTTTTTACTTCGTTCCCTTAGAAAGCTCTGAGTTTTACAATATTCATGGAGTCAGATAACAGCCCTGTGTCCCAGTGGGGTCTGACACATCTGTGGGGCCAATGCTGCTACCCACTGTGATGGGTTCATCGAGAGGTGAAGGTAAGGGTTCACCAGGTATTCTTCCTGCTGTGGTACAGAAATCTGTTTACACAGTCACAATGTGGGGACTCACCTCGCTTACAGGGACTGACAGGGGACAGAGGAGATGGAAAGGATTTAATGTTAGGATGGTCAGGATGAAGGAGAGGGATAGGTTGAGAAACATATTGAATATTTACATCTCCATCTACAAACACACACACACACAAACACACAAACATGAACATTTATGAATATTTTGGGAAAATGGCAAATGTCCTCAACTGACAAGAGACCATGGTAGTAATAATATGGCTTCTAATAACACACCTGAAATTTTGAGTTACAAAAGTTAAAAAAAAGGATTTTAAGATCCCTTAATAACTCTCTGATGCTTGAAGTTTTGAATTTCAGAGTATTTCAGTCTGTCAGTGGTTGTGTCACAGGAAATTAAGGCTAGTTGATGTAATGTCCCCTGAAATTACATCAACACAATCACAAGTGTGTGTGTGTGTGTGTGTGTGTGTGCACGTGCCTGACCTTCTCTGCCAGTGCATCTTGATACATCTCAGCATTAGCAAAGTAGAGGGTGGCGGAGGAACGGAAGATCAGGATGCCTGGCACCTGTTTCACCTGAAATCAGTCAGATTGAAATGAAATTAAAACTCAATTCACACACTTCACTGACTCACTCCATTCTTAGTACTGTGTTTTTATTGAATATATTGTGAAAACAAGGTAAAAATGTGAGCGTGGACTCTGGACTATATGGATGAAAATGAGACTGCAGCCACTTTTACTTTGAAATCGTAGAGCCTACCTGGTTGAAATCCTCCAGAGGCCTGTAGATATCTGTGTTTAGCACTTGTCCTAAAATGGAGTATTTCGGCCTGGAAACACAACAACAAGAATTAAAATCAACAACCACAATTCGCCTTCTTCTAATTCTTCCTTTTTAAAAAAAAAACAACAAAAAACAACATAATTTCCTACTAACGATTCACAAAATGTGTGTGCTTTTATTTATTTAACTTGAAGGAATAATGGAAGATGGGTATGGGGTTTATATAATACAATAACTGCATGAAAGGGTTAATACGAGCAGGTTACACTTGTCTGTCTACATTGTACTACAGGTGTATGGAGCCAGTGACCGTGTTTGCCTACAGCTGTGTCCTGAAGATGACTGTGAGCAAGGAGAAACCGATGGCGGCAGCGAGTCCCAGGTCCGGGTTGAACAGGAGGGTTAAGATGAATGTCGCAACCCAGACAACCTGGAAGAAAAGTGAGATCAATACAACACATGCTCATAGAAAACAACCTGTTACAGCAAGTTGAGCAGTGACCATTTCCTGAACCGTATGGAAGCAAATCAGTACCTTCAGTGTCTGATGGCACTGATTTGCTTCCACAGAACTCTTCAGTTCACTCACCATGTCGATTCTGTTGCTCCTCCAAAGTGCAGGTATGTCCATGAACTGCTTCATCATGCCGTGCAGGTTGACATAGATGATGGCGGCCAGCACTGCCTGCACAGCGAGACAAACACAAAGTCTTTGTTTGAACTGGATTCCACTTTCAGTCTGGTTTGCACTTAAAGCCTGAAATACTTTGTGATGATTAACTAAAGGCGCAATAACTTCCCATTATTGTTTTGGATGTTTGAGGTTCATCTGTCATCAAACTAGAACTGCAATGTGTTCTTTTGACTGAATCCTTAGTCCAGCAAACAGCTGTTCCATTGCAGATTTGTTAGTTTTATTTGTGTTTTGTCCTAAAAATAGTCCTAAAGCTCATTGCATACTGAGATACCCTAAGGTTCTTTAGAAGGTCTCACCCCGTCGGACTCTTCAGACCTGGTGAACCACAGATTCCTTTGTTAGCAGTGGTGATTTCTGCGATAATCACTGTTCAGTCCCTTTTCTTCACAGTAAAAACTGTCTCTGACCAATACTATGCTGATGACACTTACTAAATACTAAATGAGTGTTTGATAACATCACTTCTTTGCTGTGAGCATCTTTACCTTGACTTGACATCTGTAACTTGACTCCATGGTAGCACATGTTGAATGCTCAAGCAGTAAGTAAGTGTTCTGCCCTCATCTGCGGTTCTTGTATGGCCCACATTTGGCCTTGAGTGATGGTGTTATGAGTAAGTGTGGCTCCCACGCTCTAGTTCCACCTTCTATGACCCACATCTGACCCATGTCAAACTGGTCTTATTATTTTAGTCTGCGCGTCTCTTGCCAGTGCTGTAACACATTTCACACCAGACAGTCCCTGAGTCCAAACTTTGTTTACTTAACTCCCTTTTTTGGATATGGACTCACATTCTGGGGAGAGCTAATGCTAATCTCTGTTTCACCAAATCCTAAACCTTAGGGTTAGAGTTGGGATTTTTTCCTCTGGTTTGTGTGAAACTGCAAATGCCATTGTCAGAGCGCTCTGGGCTGGTTTTCACAGAGATTAGAGAGGTGACTAACACACACACACACACACACACACACCTTGGGTAGATCTTCAAAGAGAGCTCCGATCCACAGAGTGATGACAAGGATCACTATGGCTGAAAGAGCACCAGCAACCTGCAGTAAAAATGACACCGAGGAGGAAATCAGGAGGGTTCAGAAAAAGAATTTTTAGGGAAAAAAGAAGAATGAGTCAAAGGGTGTTGTGGTTATCATAGTAAATCGGATCATGGTGAGTCAAGGCTCTTCTCCTCCCTCTAACAGGCTTCAGCTGATTTATGGTGTTGTCAGAATAAAACAGTTTAGCCTTTCTGTGAATCCGTTTGTGCTGGGTGGGGTTGACGATGTGAGCAAAGATCGATCCTCTAAGTGTGTTTCAATGATGCCGTCTATCAGTCTTACATTAATTATTGCGGTCTTTTCACTCTGTAACCTTTAAGAATGCTTTGGAGCAATGAGCAGAGCAGCTCATCACATGCAGCGCTCTCTTGCTGGTGACATCACAAAGAGAAAAATCCAATTCCAGACCAACCTGCGTCTTTCCTCCTGTGCTCTCCTGAACCATGCTGCGTGACATGGAGCAGCTGATGGTGAAACACTGGAAAATCCCCCCAATGGTGTTACTCAGACCAAGTGCGATAAGCTCCTACACCCCACCCCCCAAAAAAAATGTTACTTACAGTATATTGACCATTTAAAGACAGTTGAGACCAAAGATTCCAGATCCAATGACTTGAAATCTGAGATGTCACTTAAATCATTGTCCACTCTTCTTGTCCACAAATTTCTGTAGTTAAATACAACCCTCCCTGACGTTCGAAAGGACTGGACTGGACTTTAGAACACGTAGCCACCCTGGACGTCATCGTTCACCTCCTACCTGGTTGCTGTCCACCTTGTATCCATATTTCAGAGCAAAGATTCGTCCCAGTGAAATGGCAATGCCGTAGCCAACCACAGACAAGGCGAAGGCGTCCCCAAACACCTGACCGAAGAGTGAGGCCGTTGGGAGAACAGGCGGCTGGAGACTGGTGGACAGGGAAGAATAGAGGAACTGTAACTGGTCACATGTGCAACATTCTTGTGATACGGGACCCACATGTAGAAAGATGTAGGTTCAACTGAAGGGGCTGAACCAGAGCAACGAACAAAGTGACGCTATCAGAGAAATGAGTCAGTGTCAGAGTTTGTTTTGAAGAGGAGTGGGAGCGTTTGATGGAGAAGCGGCGATGGAATGGAAATGATCCTTTCTTTGGTCTTTCAAAGAAATGCCCAACTTGTTTACTGTTGCTGCTAAAGATGATTCAAAGGACTTGACATCCCGTTAAGCCCCACCCACAGACTCTGTAACACGGCTCTCAACCTGCGTATATCAGCTACACCCATGTGATTGGTATTCACTGACTCTGTTTGTGGTTAATGAGCTCCAACAGTTTGTGACCAAGCAGACCTGCAGAGTAAAGTTACATTTACTGGCAGTACATCTGGCTTTCCAGGCATCATTCTTGCATCTGTGTAATTCTCACCCAGAGGGGATGACGCCGACCACATCCACTCCATATTTGTCCTCTAAGTTAACTTGCCAGGAAATGACTGTAGCAATGATGATCTGAAGGAGAGGTGTAGTAGGAGGTGTCATCAGCATAGAGACGTCATTGGACAGAACGAAATGTCCTGTGATCGATCCCGTGTACTCACAGCAAGCAGCTCAACAGGGATAGGCACAGGTATTCGTTTACTCAAGTACGCATTCAGCTCCTTTGCTAGGATGAGGCCGACGATGGCGACTATGCTGACCACAAGAGTTCCGATGTTTGTTTGCGGAATGAGATAGCACACCTCCAGCACAGTCTGCAAACGAGATGGAATGGAAGACATTCAAAACAGATATAAAACACTGAGGCTCAAGGAAGTCACGGTATTCTTAAATGGGGCACACATTTTCTTAACTGTTCTTAATGCTCTCTTATAAACAAACAGACAGACAGATAATATGATAATCAGCTGCAGGTTTGCTGTAGCTATTATAATGCGAGTTCAATATTTAACTGATCTTTTTCAGACAAAAGAAGCAGATTACAGGAGCCGGTGTTTGATGCGACGAGCTGGAACATACAAAACGTAAGTACATGTTTGCACCGATAACTGTGTGTTCATGTTCTTACGTATATGAGTGAGAAAGGTCCGTTGTGTCTCACTGGGCTGATACCAAAGGTGTATTTGAGCTGGGACACAATGACGTGGACAGCAGCTCCCGTAGTGTAACCTCGGACCAGCGGCTCAGACAGGTAGGTCACCACAAAGCCAAAATGGACCAGACCAAGTAGAATCTGCATTTACAGATTGGAAAATACATGTATGTAAAATAAAATGACCACACAGTGATTTATCACAAGTGTTCAAAAACACATCTTTTTTTTTTGTCTGTTTACTCAGCAGAAATTAACTTGACGAGGCATTGCTAAATACTAAATACAGTCTGGGTGTGAAAGGACGTTCGAAAGAGCCTAAGCCACAGCATTCTTGTGAACTCATAGTGTCTGAGCGTACGTGTCCTTCATGTACTGTATGTTTACCTGTAACAATCCTGAAGTGAAGGTGACAGCAGCAGCCACGCGAACTCGCTCTGCATCCCGGGAAATGGCGTCCACTATACTGGAGTTGGTCACATTGTCCCATATCATAAAGTCTGAGTCTGGGGCGAGACGTTCTGTCACGCCACCAATCATCACACTCATCACTGCATATGTTCCTGGAGAGACAGAACGGAACCCGCTGACATCAGCCGACACTGTCCTGACTCCTGGGGCTTGGTTCACGAAGCACATGAATAGATTTATATTTTGTTTGTTAAACTTGAATTGAGACACCTACGACACTTCTCCAGAAGTTTCCTCATTGAGGGTTACCGATGAACTGAAATCAAACAGATTTCTGTCTGTTTCTGTCTGTAACCAACCGAGGGTTTTAACTAAAGCTGCTTTCTGGACGGGGCCTCTGGAGTCACAGTCTCTCTGAACACATTTCAGCAAAGGTTCAGTCAGGTAGACGTAGCTCTTCATTCTTCTGTGTATCTCTTCAAAAAAGGCAAACCTGTCTTCCTAAATGTCTTGCACATTTCCAAATATCTTTGAACCTGACTGAACCTGGTTAACTAGAGAAGGTGAAATCTTTGCTGACGTCCAGCCAAAATAATATTACTAAACCTGGGAAGTCGATCTTCTCTGACGGGTTCTCCAAACCCTTCACAGCGTATTGATCCGACCTGTCAAAGGAGCCAATACAAACCGATGGAGATGTGCTTGGATGTGCCGAAGATGAAGTAGATGAGGACCGGGTAGAAGGACGAGTAAAGGCCAAAGACTGGAGGAACAGATGCCAGTAAGGCGTAGGCCATACCTGAAGGGGAAACACCAGACTTCTATGATTCACCATAACGATGTGATGACAGTAAAAGAACTCTAACCATGGCAACTGTCTCCAAACGATATCACATGACCATATTCACACACAAAGCAGCTGACGTCGCCATCAAAATAACACTCATGGATGACTGAGCCGGGATGTTCACACTTCTCTGATGTCTGTTTGAATAGGTACAGATATTTAGCTGAATTTATTTGGATTTTTAAACTCTTTCAGCCACACACGTCAGCATACACAGAGCTCAACACATTTGAAAAAAGACCAAGAGATATAAAAATCCGTCAGGCTTATTTTAGTGTTATTTACTGCTTTAGCTGTTTTGATGTTTTTTAATATTGTTGATTGATTTTACCTCTACCATCTTTTTTAATATACTGGGTATATTATACATTATATTAATATAATTATGTAGTAATTATAATTAATTGTCCATAATTATATAATGAATATATCATATTTTATTATATCCTTTAACTTAAGCGTACTATAGTAAATAAACATGACTTCCTGTTAGATTCTACTATATTAAATTTCTAAGTGGTGGGAGCTGTTCTTCCCTCCGGGGATAAATGAAGTATTATTGATTTTGAGGCAGCAGCAAGTAACGTGGATTGCGACTGATCAATGCACTTACAGGAGCACACTACAAAACAAAGGAATTAACCGGTAAGCCTACAGAAAAATAACACACAAACATTTGACAGTGTTACAGGCAGACAACCCTGATTTTTGGGATA
>CAAKHB010002514.1:75323-101772 GCA_901007665.1 Aeoliscus strigatus
TGTGTGTGTGTGTGTGTGTGTGTGTGTGTGTGTGCGTGATGTGATTCTTCACCCTGCGGCAGATGCATGATTCCAACACTGATGCCAGACAGCAGGTCTCCGATGACGTTTTCCTTGATGGAGTACTGGGGCAGCCATGACAGGAGCGGGAAAACATCCTGCAGGAGGCTCTTGAACCTCGGACCAGAACATCTGAAGAGGCAACAAATGACGTTCAGACACATGACGTAGGTCGGTGGATCCCTACCTGCCCCGTAGGACATCACCCTGCCCCTCCACACCTGACTGAAACAGCCTCCACGGAGCCCTGCAGGAGCCAACAACCAGCTGGTGGTTGGAATCAGTTGTTTCACCTCTGGTGAAACTGTTTTGACTCACCGACACTGGGCTGTCAGCTTTTCCAAAAATGACAGAGACTTCTTCTCCACTCGCTGCCCGAGGACGTCCAGATGTTCCTCATCCAGAGCAACGGCGACATAGGGGTTGGTGCAGTGAGCGGGGCTGTTCCCGTCCATCTGAAGTCAGTCTCAGTGCTTCCTGTCGACGCAGGCGACCTTTGACTGCTCTGGGTGTGTCGTCATGGTGTCTCAGATGTGTAGAGTACGAGACAGAAGAATCACAAGCAACACGTGAGTCAGAGGAGGCGGAGAGCAGAACTTGAACTCTGCTCAGAGCCGCAGGCCCCTTCCCCCCTCCCTTTACCCCCTTTCAGTCACTCTGAATAGACCCTATTATCACAGCTCAGCTTACAGAGGCATGTGTGTGTGTGTGTGTGTGTGTGTGTGTGTGTGTGAGAGAGAGAGCCTGAACAAAACAAACATAACAATCATTTTAAATCCAAACTGAGCTCACGTGTCACACATAAGCTGAATTAGACAGAGAGGATACAGCAGAAACAGACTAAATATTTTTTAAATTGTAATTTTAAGTTGTGATATTCATAATTAATCATTGAATAATAATGGCAAATTAAATGGATATTTTGTTGCTTCAACTGTGATGACTGGGGTCAAATACAGATAGAAGACAAAAAGAATCAGGTAAAAATCAGATTTATTGAGCGATACCGATGTCGGTACATGAGGCAGATCACTGGACAAAGATCACTGGACAAAGATCACAGGACAAAGATCACAGGACAAAGAATTGTCCAGAAAGGATCGAAAACAAAAATTGGAAAAAAGAAACTTCTTCAGCGTTTTTGAAGTCTGAATGATCTGCTGCGTAAGGAACAGGTAACTGACATGACACTGACATGTGGGTGATTGGTGAGCGACAGGGGAAAGCAGAAGTGACACTACAATCAGTGGTGAGAGGAACAGGAAGTGGGGTGACTTTCAAAATAAAAGTACAACTATCACCCACTCATTCCAAATGAGCCCAGACTGACCGGTAAAGTGAAAGTTCTACATATGAATAAATAGTTCAGAATGAGTCGTCTGGAGAATCAAACATCATTGGTCAGGTTACTACAGCGGCCATTTTTTCTTCGTCACTTCTCATGTACTGTCAATGTCTTTTAAACGTCAGTGTCTTGTAGAGTCAATGTCGCTGGTGACCGACCGTGGCCAGGTCTCCGTTGAACGAACAGATTTCAACATCACACGACTTCCAGGTTCAATAAAAGCTTTGTGATTGTCCAGTGGGACCAGAGGGGCAGTGGACCAGCTCGCAGGCGTGTCGGAAACGTCTGAGGGAGCAGAAACAGCAGACATGGGTGTCGGCGGGGGCCCACTTGCTATTTGACAAAACAACAGGCCCCTGAGATGGAGCGGAGTGTCAGTTGGAGGTTCTGTAGCCTCGAAGCACGGGCCCAAGGAAGTACACGGGGGCAGCACGTCTCAGTAGTGGATCTGTCTCAAGAGCAGCATGAGGTTTCTGGTGCGTTCCGCTCGGCTGCGAGGCGACTGATGCAGCGGCAGCTCAAAGAAAGAGAAGGTGAAGCTCCGAGAGAAGCTCAGCTCGGTGACGGGATGCAGGGGTGGGAGTCGAGGAGGACAAGGCACCCGAGGCTGCTGGGGCATCACTCGAGGCTGGGGCAGCAGCCGCTGCCTCAGCCGCATGTCTCCGCCTCCTCCGCCTGCACAGACAAACAGTGGTACAAAGACTGGTAAATTAGCACACACCGAAGTCCATCCAACGTTGGTGGTTCTTCTCCTCTGTCTCCATCTGGTCCTTGGGTCAGGTTACATACTGAATAAACACCAGCGGACCCAATGATCCACTGACGTTCTGTCCTCATTACTGATGTCTGCTGTGTCTCCCTGGACACTGATTGGCTGGAAGGAGGCGTGTGTATGACGCATCGTGACAACGACTCTGTTCTGTCATCACGACCAGCAGCAGTAACGTCATGGACAATGCGGAGTCTAGTTTGGTTATGTGGGATTCAGATGAACGTCCTGGTCATGGCTTTATTGCCACCAGCAGGACATTATTTGTGCACATGCACAGAACCAGTCAAATTTCTGGTATGAACCGGGTAATGACAGACAGCCCTGTGTCGGGAGACCTCCGTTATTTCTTTGTTTGTGGATGACAATCGGAACTAAAAAAAAAAAAAAAACTTTTCAGACTGCAAAATATTTTTGGTTCTTTGGTCTAGATCATGGTCCAGGAGAGATTTGACATCTGTAAATTTGGATTGAAGTGAAAGGCCTATTTGTCTGTAAACAGCAGCATTACATCATTTATTACAAAATAAACATCACTATTCATGTCTGAACACAAATGTGTCATTAAATTTGAGTTTTTTCTGGAAAAAGCCTGGTCTGTATGTTTAATGAAATTATTGTAGCTAGAAAACAAATCAAATGGAATGATTTGGATCTGGTGACAGTCAAACTGCAAACACCACGACATGGAGACTTTATGTAAATCATGACACAGGTTATTAGGTCCCTCGCTGCCATCGATCATACCTGCACTGAGCAGATGGGCCACAGGCGGCGACAGAGAGCTCAAACTTTTTTCCTCTTCGCTTTCACTCAGTCCGTCCTGACAGGGGGAGGACGGAGCGGGGGGAACGCTCGAAGGAGGCGCCGCAGGGGTGCAGGTGAAGGAGGATTCAGGGAGAACCAGGCCTCTCCAGGGTGCCATTGGGCTGTCTGACAGAAGGATGGAAGGGGGCGTCTGCTGCTGGCAGCGGTGTCTGCGACTGGCCTGATGGGGGCGCCGGGGAGCCAAGGAGGGGATGGATGGTCTGGCTGCAGGAGAAGCTGGGATGATAAGAGGATGTGCTGCAGCTCCAGCCTCCACAGTCGTCACTGATTCATCACTGATGATACGAGCTGGAAATGTCTGCAGCTTAAAGTCATCTGACCCCTATCTGTGCTAAATGTCACTGGATAAAACTTTGTAGATGACACATTCATGTCATACACGTATTATATAACATGAATATGTGCGGTTCACGGCAACAAGTCCTGCTGCAGAAACACAGATAGGATTCTTCGTCATGCATCCTAGAGTCCAGCTGTAGAAACATGTGCACTTCACCTGTTTTGCTCCCAGATGAACCAATGAGAGGCAGCCGTTCACGTGACATCACCAAGGTTCGCCGCTGACCTGACTGAAAGTTTCAGAAAGACTTTGTGCACATTGAAGTTACAAATATGCATTTGTCCCTGATCACATGACTCCCCCCACCCCCATTGCTGAGAGTGAGCAGTCCTCCTATTCATGAGCATTATTTTTTTTATTTTAATCAAATTTGAATAATAATTTTGAAGGCAATTGCAATATTCAAAAAGTCAAATAAAATGAACTTTTAATAACCTTTGGCCTCCAGTAGGCTTCTTTTAGTTAAAAGCTTTGACTATTGGTACTATCTATCAGTAGCATGACTTCAAGCATAAAGGTAAACTTCCATACAAAATTCCATAAACATTTTATGCTTAAATCTGCCGACAGAAAACAAACCAACAAACAACCTTGTTGGAGGTAATAATGAACACTTCATCCAAACATCCTTCTGCATCTGGACACACAACAGAAAGGAAACAAAGACACGATACCTCTGTGATGGTCGTCACTGCTTTCACAGCAGGAATCTTCACTCCTGGTTCTCCGGAGTCGAGCAGAACATCTCTCACACTCGACTGGCCTCCTTGCAGCTCATCACCGCGGGGAAATCACTTCCTGCTTCTGCATGCGGTCTGAGGAGTGAAGGCGATTTGCTCCCACTCAAACACCAGTCAGACACATACAAACTGTTCAATGTGGACTCATGTTTCACTCATGTTTCGCTTGTTTTATCTCTCCGTCCTTGTCTCCTGCAGCCTGACAATCATCTGCGGGATCGTTCAGCAGCAGGCGCCTTCTCCAGTTCGGCCCCCCACCATCACTCTCCTGCTTTAGCCACCAGTGTTCACCCTCCTCTGCCCCCTGTAACTGATGGAGGCGTTTATTTCTGTGTGAATGAGGGAACTGAACTCACATCTACCTTAGAATGCTACACACACACACACACACACACACACACACACACACACACTTGTGTTTCAGGGCAGCTTTCCCTCTCTCTTCTCTAACTCTGGGTTTAGTAACAGCTGGTGAGTTGGGGGCTAGACAAAAGGCAACATGAGACAAGACTAAAATATTAAAATATTCATGGTCACCTGCAGTCGGTTTCTTCATCGAGACACACGCACGCACACACACACGCACAGTCAGACAGGTGGAGAAACATCCTACTGATCCACCGCGAGCAGGTATTCAGTAGGCATTCAGGTCGTCGCTCCTTCTGACCTCTCCTGACCTCTGCGTGCCAATTCCAGTCAGTGTCACACACAGCTGCATTAACACACACACACACACTGTTAAATGTCGACATATTGGAATCTTCACAGATGTTGATCACATTTCAGCCACACATGCAACACATGATAATAAGAATAATAAAAACAACTTCAGATTTGATCAAATCCTTTAATATGAATCCAACAAGTGTCCCATTTAGAAGAGGAGTCTTAATTGGGCTTATGTTGACTTTGTTCTTCAGTCACTTTCTCTTTCTCGTCCTCCCCCTCTTCTCGTCTTTCTCCCACCCGCAGCAGCTGGAAGCCGTGGCCACACACCAGCACCCATCCTGTCCTTCCTCTCCCTTTCCCTCCTTCCTTCTCCTTTGCCTGGTCCGTGCTCTTACAAACTGGGTCACCTGTCTCGCTCATACGTGCGGTGGGTTCTCCACCTGTCTCTCCCTCGTCTGTCACGTCGACTCCTCCTAACCCCGTCCGTCTCCCTCTGCCTCCGCTAATTGCCATCTCCTGCTCAGCCCTTTCCTTCTTTCCACCTTCCTCCTCCATCGCCTGCCCCTCCCACACGGCAAGTCCTGCGGCGTCTGCAACGTGGGAGCACAGCACCCCCCTGTGGCTGATACCGGTACTGCCGACACTCCACAGGCAAACCCTCTGATCTGGGGAGGTGGTGACGATCCAGCCCCGGCTCAGGAGCTTCAGGGCGGTCAGCGGAGCAGCGTGGGCCAGCAACACGTGTGCCTGGGAGCGGACGTGAAGATGAGGACGGCTCTGCGGTCCCGACTGCGACAAGCCTCTGCCGCATCCTTCTAAATGCTGCAGCTCGATGGTGGATACGGTCAGCTGCCCATCATCCCCTCCGCTAGCAACAGTTGCCAGGCAACCGCCATCTTGGTGCCACTGCTTTTCAGCCCAAACAGCCAATGAGTTAACGCCGCTCTGGTGGGCGGGAATGTCGATGCGATGGATTGGTGGAGACAGAGCAGCGGCAGCAAAGGAGGAGGAGGAGGAGGAGACCGTGTCAGTCAGGTCCCACGCTGAGATGTTCCCGTCTGTGGCAGCACTAAACAGCAGACTGAACCTGAGAGACAGATAACATTTCACTGGTTCCTGCTCCTGATCCAAAATGAGTCGAATGACACTTACAATCATTTCAACACAGGATTTAAAAAAGAAATCCCCAAAAAATCCATAAGGACACGTCACCTGTTGCCTTGTCCATCCTCCAGGCTGCAGGTGGCGACACTGAGCACACAGCGCTTGTGGTAAAACGTCTCCCACAACAAATCGATTTGACGTTTGACCTCGCTGACGGAGAACAATCTGCCAACGACACTCGACACGTTTCAGCTTTGACTTATTTACTATAAATGAACCCTTTTACACTGACGGCATCACTGCAGATACAGTCGCATGCTGTGTTTATGCAACGAGTTGCGCATCAGAAAACACCAAACGGTTCCTGAGAACCTGGTGTGAAGACGGAGCGAGGAGAAAGACAAATATTGGTTCCTGAAAGTTGAGAAGTTGCACTTCACAGCCAGCTGTTTTGCCTGCTCCTGGATTACCGTAATGACAGCGACATGGCTGTTGTCAACTTTCAGGAAGAGATGGACGTTTTCTCCTTCTCCAAGCTCCTTCTTCCCACTAGGTGGAGGAACCGAGTGACACTTCTCCGCTTTCAGGAACCGTTCAACATTTTCTGATGCACAAATAGTCACGTAATTATGGTACTCCAGAGAATGCTAGCGTGAACGTAGCACCAGGGACATGGTCTGTGTTAAAGGGGGCATCTAAGCACAAAGACCACCGACCTGACCGCCCCGTCGCTGCAGGCCAGCGCCAGAAGAACCACCTCTGTCCTGACGTCCACCACTGCGATGGACATGTATCTGAAGACGCAGCAGAGGACGTTAGAAGACGTCTCGCTGTGAAGTTGGATGGAACCGTTTCCTCCTCACTCACCTCGTTTCGGGATCCATTTTCACCATCTTGTGTCGGTTCCGCCTCCTCTCCCAGTGTTCGTCCAATCGGTGGCCGGCCACCTGCGTCACCTGGCAGGAAGGACCCGGACCCGGCTCGTCCCAACACACCGACAGCCGGTAACACTGCATTTGAGCCCGCCCACTGGCGGAGACGAGCAGGGAGGAGAGACGCTGTGCCTGGTTCCCACCCTCCCCCAGTTCCGGGTGTGTAACGGCGGCCATGGTCCGGATGCTTGAGATGTGATCGGTAATGACAGAGAGAACCTCCACGCTGCCGCCGTTCCGCTGCACCGCCATGACAGTCAAGCTCGTGTCCTCCCCGCCGGTGGCCACCACATCCCAGAGCCCGACTCCTTCTGTGACCGTGTCAGCGCCCGCAGCTCCATCTGCAGGAGGCTCATACCTGACTCCTCTTATTGTCCCCAGACGGCAAACGCAGCCGATCCCCCTCCCGTGGACGCCCTCCCTCAGACCCCACCCACCTGCCCTTCCAGCCCAAGTGGGCTCCTCGCCGGGGGGCTGGGATGTCAGCACGGCCCCTTGCTTGATGAAGACCACAGCGGCATGTCCGGGCCAGACCCCTCTGAGGCGCGGCCAGAGGCTCCAGGAGCGATGGCCTCCACCACACGGCACCGCCAGCACCCGGTGCTGCTTGACGGGGTCCCACACCACCAAGTGGACGCCGTGAAACCCGACAATGACAAACCTGGCCTCCCCTCCACGTTCCTCCGCTGCTGACACCAACTCGTCCGTGAAATGTTGCGGCTCGGATCGTCTCTGGTGGTGATTTCCGTCCTCTGGAACGTCAGGTGTCAGAATCAGAACCCTCTCCAGCCACTCCATCCCCTTACAGGCCCGCTGGACTCTGAGCACCTCCAGCTGAACGCTGTCCGGCGTGTGACCCACTGTGAAGACCCGCACGCAGCCGTCTCTCCCTGTGCTGTACAGCAGTCCCCGGTACTCACACACCGACGTGACACCCTGCTTCCCATGCACCCCGAACAAGCAGCTGAGCGGCTGCAGCACATCGCCCACACTTCTCCCTTCCGTTTGTTTCTCCCCTGTCTCCGTCGGCGCGGTTTGTCGCACGTCTTCTCCCTCCGGAAACAGAAGCAGCGAGCCTCTCCGGTCGCCGCACACCCACAGCCAATCGGGGTGAAGACACACGGCTGCCGTCAGCCAGCGCTTGGCACATGTGGGGAGGAGAAACGGAGGAAGGGACGTTCCACTGAGATCCAAACTACTGTTCTCATTCCCTCTCACCTCCACACACCAGCGGTACACAAGTCCATCAGCGCCTGATGCAAACAAATAAACGTCTTTGCCTCGCTCTCGCCACATCAGACTGTGAATCTTCCCGGATCCAGCTGTGAGATGGATCGCGGCACGAGGATGAGAGATGCTGAAGACCTGTACGGCTCCGCTGAGATTCCCCACGGCACACAAAGTCACTCTGGAGTTTTCCACACTGATGGCTGCTGTCTCCATCACACAATAGGACTGAAACTCAGGAGTCCCTCTCCACACGGTCTCCCACTGCCCGTGGAAGTACCGGTAAACTATTCCAGCGTCGGTGCAAATCACAAACGTCCAGCGGCCCCCCCTTCCAGCCTCCTCCTCCTCCTCCACCACACAAACTACTTTTGGCGTACCGCGACCAGAAAATTTCAGATCCGTTAGCTTCTCTGCTCCTGCATCTTCCAGCTTCTCCTTCCTTTCCTCGCTGCTCTCCACCCTCCACAGCCTCACCCCTCCATCCGCCCCCCCCGTGGCCACCCATCTCCCCCGGGCCACTCCAGCTCCTGTCGCCTCACTGACGGCCAGCGCGCGAACCCCTCCTGCTCTGTGTCCCTTCAGAGTGCGAGATACCGTCCCGCCTCCAGCCCAGTCCCAAACTAAACAGGCCCCGTCTTCCCCAGCGCTGAACACTTTTCCTGGGGCGAGATGGACAGAGAAGACTCTGGCCTGGTGTCCAAACAGAACCCGTAGACAAGCAGGGTTTTCATCTCCACATCTCCCTCCAGGGCCCCCTAACGCGCCGACAGCCCACACCCTCACGCTGCGGTCGTCAGAGGCAGACGCCAGCAATCCTTTCTCCTCCAAGTAAGAGATGCTGAAAATCACTCCGCTGTGCCCCAGCAAACGCCGCTCAACTGGAGCATTGTGGCTGTTACCTTCTCCACCTCCCCCAGGCCTCCAGAGAATCAGCTGATTGAAGACAGTCCCTCCCACAAGGACAGCGTCTTCCCAAGACTCATGTGCGACGAGGAGGGCTGAGTAAAGCAGGCAGCCTTCCAGACAGGAGCGCTGAGTCACCACAGCTTCTCTACCAGCGTCCAGGAGAAGTGCAGCGTTGTGGGCTACAGCCACACAGAGAAGGGGGCGTGTCTCTTCAGAAAGCCAGCGGACGTCCAGAGCCCAGTCCTGGAGCACCATGAGCTCACCGAGGATCTCCAAGCGCAGACTGTCCCCGTGGAGCCTCACCAGCCTCACAGCCTTTCCACCGAACACGGCCAGGTCATAGAAGCTGGTGGTGCCCGGACCTGGGGGATCGACGCAGATCAGTCTCTGTAGAAGTTAATGTGAGGGATCAAAATGAACACATCTGAAAGCTGTTTACCAGCAGTGTCCCATGATGAAACTCTGGGCCTTATCCCATGGATTCTGTAGTGTTGGAGCACACTCAGTGAGCTACAGGCTCTGGGTCGGGGCTGAAGTCTGTACACGGTCAAAACTGGACCCTCTCCTGCCAGGAAAATTAAATATTAGGGTAAATGTGTGCAGTGAAATTCATAGGGAGAGTTCAAGAAAATTAGGATAATGATTTACTGTATCATAAGGCTGTGTAAAATTGGCATATTTAACAGCAAAGATGCAGGTAGTGGGCAGCATGAACAGGGGAAACTACTTCTAAAATAGTTAAGAGACTACTTCTAAAATGGTGATTTCTTTGTGCCCACCTGTCAGCAGAAAGGCACCCTGGAGAAACTCCAGAGCTGTGACTGGAGCTACCAGTGCTGCTGTCTCCATATCCAACGGACCCATGCTGCAAACTGAAGACAGTGGTGGTGACGTCAGAGAAAAGCACGGTGGAACATGCACACAGGTAACTGCAGTCACCTACAGCAGTTAGCTTCTCGGCTAGCCACAGCAGCTCATAAGAAGTGATTCAGTCATGTTTGTCCGCAGCCATGAACCGAGGAAAGTGACGTTCCTGACAACAAAGTTCGTTACTTACAGACTGCCTCAATAAACGCAGCAGTTCCAGCTTAAAACTGGATTAAAACTAAAAACTCATCTTCCATATAACATGTGTTTTCATGTGCGCCTCAGCTCTGGCTTCCGTGCTGCGTTTAACCCAATCAGATCCCTGCTGCTCATTTCTTGAAAGCTGATTGGTCAGAGCGACACTGACCGTGTTGACATTGGTGAATCCCAGTCATGTGACCTACTGTCATGAGGTTGTGCTGCTTTTACGTGTTTTTGGTAAAGAAACGCCGTGGACCTGTCTCATTCATAGGCATCGTTCAGTTTCCCTTCATTCTCTTTATTTTGAATTTCACTGACTTCAATCGTTGGGTCTAACAGTTCAAGGCAGAGGATACAACTGTGAAACTCCTTCATTTCATCGGAAATATTTGACAGGGAATGTCATGAATGGAGCTGTAATATAGCCGTGGGAAATATAACTTTCATGTTATTTCCTACTTGTGTTCCACAAAGGAATAAAACACTCGTCATTACAGTCATGGTGTGAAATGAACCCCAGTATCTCACCGTTGGAACGGACCGTGAAGGCACCACCAGGCAGCGGAGACGTAGCGGTCCAGCTACTTCTAACGGTTAACTATGCCTGGGAAGTGTAAATTCCAGGAATCCTGGCTCTCCAAAGACATTTACAAGGGCTGGCTGGTGAAGGACGCCCGGGACATTCACTTCGCCCGGTGTAAGGCCTGTTGTAAGTCAATCAAACTTCAGACCATGGGCGAGGCGGCTCTCACCAGTCACGCAGGGGGAGCTGGCCACAAAGCAGCGGTGCGCAAGCTAATGGAAGGTAGCTTAGCTTGGATCTCAACATCTGGCGATGCATGTCAGCGACTGTCCGGATGCATGCGATCGTCCATCGGATACATCAACATATTCATTTAGTCCTCATCGAAGGCTTTGTTTTGTAGGGGTTTGAGTTGTGTTGTGTAAAAATCTGCTTCAGATTCCATCAAACTTTCCCTCTAAGTTGTTTTCATATGTGACGTCTCTATATGCAATTTATCTCATCACCTTCAATCCATGTAGCTGTTTGTATGTTACCTACACAATCCATTCAGTAATCCTCCTGAAACTGGACGCTTTGATTGAAAATCATCATTGTTCTTCTTCTTCTTATTATTATTATTTTTATTTGTGAATTACTTTATTTCAACACTACAACAGTTACGTCAGTGGTACAAGTTCGCATACCGTTACCCTCTGAAAATAAGGCTCTGTCATATTTTAAAGTTGGAAAAAAAAAAAAAAAAAAAACTGACATACTCCAAAAAAGAGAAACTGTAAAAATGACCATTAAGAAGATGATGACATGGTTTTAATTTTATCTGCTGATTGTGATGTGTGTTTACCGCCTGTGAATTCAATATACAATTAAAAACTCCTGCAACAGGTTTGAACATATATATGTATTATACTAGCTGTAGTACAATACATGGACACACACTATGTATAACTTATTTGTAACACTGTACTGTGCTGTATCATATACTCTAATAGTGTAGTGACACATCAACTGCAAATTTAGCTCATGGAACTAAACCTTTACATAAAGGAGGAGGAACCTCTTTGAATTTGTCAGTTCAAAGAATCAGGAAATGTAGTTTGACAAAGGTGGTGTACCTTCTTCCACCACGGGGTGGCGCTGTCTGCTTATTTCGCTGAAACACGTTTTCCTGCAGCTCCTGTCTCTCTGCTTCTGCCCCCCTCCTGAATAGGGAGTTTGACAATAACCGCTGCCCCACAGATGAATGGCAGTACGAATCAGGTAAATGTTTAGCTGCATTTTAAGTATTAACGCCCAAACCAGTTTGTGTAAATCCTTTGACACCCTTTGACTTTGTGTTCCTTCACAGGCTGAGGACAGCAAGGACCAAGTTGCCGTCTGCCTGCATCAGTCTTTGGACAGAGTAACCGAGAGTGACTTGTCAGAGATGCAGCACAGCCCCAACACAAACTCCAACTCCCACAATGCTGAGCTGCATGACGTGGCACTTCCTGCCGCCTTCTTCACAGCTCCAGGTACCCTCAGCTTCAGCTGCACATAATTATCACTGTGGAGGAGGTGGATGTGACGTTATACACCCAGAGAGAAGCCTCAAATCCACAAAATGTAGGTAAATAGATGTTTTCAACTGAGATAAAGATCCATCTGAAATTCATTTCTCTCCATGGAATGAAAATATGTGTAGACGTTAAATTTAAAAAATACTTAATTTGGAAATTCTATAATATTGCTGCTAGTATTAAAAAATAATAAAAAAAAAATACTTAACGTAAATTTTATTTTTCGACTTTTTGCCTATATGTTAAATAGAATATTTAAATCAGAGATCTGAAGGTTCCAGTACATGTCGATGTCACATTTACTGTCTCAATACATATTAGAGACAAATGCATCATGACAATAGTTCACCGACCGTTTTGACATCTGACCGCTCAGGCACCTCCAGGCTCAATCCACGTCACATCCCATCAGGCGGCGCCACAAAGGACGCGGGCCACCACGACACCGCCGCGCTGTCTCAGCTGGAGTACCAGCAGAGAACAGAGGCGCTGGAGCAGCAGCAGCAGATGAAGATCCTGGAGTGGGAGAACAGGATGAAGGTGCTGGCGTGGGAGCAGGAGCTGGTGGGGGACAAGAGGAGAGCAGCTCGGCAGAAGGAGAAGGCTTTCAGGATGAAGAAGGCTTACTACAAGGCCAAGTTACGGAAGCTGGGAGAGGACGTGCCGCCGTCGTCCTCCAGCGATGAAGACGAGAAAACATCTGCTGCAACAGGATGAACTGAACACTCATGTCGGTGGAGTGTTATTGTACCCACATGGAGAATCATTCTTCATCATCCAATCGTTGTTTGTCTCTCCTGCACAGGAGGAACATTTCTGCAGCTTCTCAGCAGGTTCAGGTGACGTGACAGAGTAGAGAAAGGAAATGTGTCATGTATCAGTCAGGATGTAAAAAGGCCATTTCCATCGCTGGATTAAAAGTTAGTTCACAGCAGGAACTCCAGGCAGTTGGCATGTGGGGTGAATGTTTACAGGAAAGTCAGCGTTCTCAGAGAACGAGAACACGTGAGGAAAGAAGTTTGCCATCTGTTCACTCGCTGTTTATAATATGGCCTTTTTTCCCCTTCTTAAGTTTTTAACTTAACTCAAAATTCCTGAAGAAGTCAGACAAAAATGAATTAAGGTAAAATAATACATGAAATGACTAGATTTTTAAACGATTAAAAAGGCCTTAGAAGAGCAGAAGTTCAAGTGTGGGAAATTCCCCAAAACATTAACGTTAACATACAATTCATTTTTTGAATGAATGTGATTTTTTTTGCCACTTCAGTTATTATGAATAATGATCATGAATGGAGAAGAACAGCTAAGAACTTGTTTCAAGCATGATGTTGTTCTAAAAAAATAAAATAATTACATTTATTTACTCTTACTGATATTTGCATGGAAAGATGTCGCACTACTGTTACTTCAGTAGCTGTGGTTTACTTAGCCTAGCCTAGCCTAGCATAAAAAAATGAATATTTGCCTGCTTCTCCCTGTGACACGCACACACACACACCCCCTCACACCAACTGATTTGACTATCAAAGACCTTTATGCTAATGGGAATGAACAGTTTGGAGTGTGTTTGTGTTGTGCTTCAGTGGCATTTGGACATTTTCTAACAAAGACATGTTAGCATGCTAGCTGTTAGCTGCTGTGTGTGAGGCTCATACTTGACACCGCCCTGACAGCGGAGTCCGTCCTCTCTGTCGCAGACGACTTTTCACTCAAACTGCCATCTAACAGAGCCACTTTAATAATAATAATAATAATAAAAAGAAAAATAGATGATCAGCCTGCAGGTTTGGGTCTCGGGTTTATTTGAACACTCTTCTTCTGACTCTGCTGGAAACTTCCGTCTGGAGCTGAATGCGTCGTCTCAAAGTGACAGAAAAGTCTGAGAGCGTCAAGACACCCGCGACAAAACCTGTCTGCTGTCATCAGACGTTTTCCTGCTTGTGTCTCGTCATGAATATGTAACAGGAAACGTTCTGTCTGCTGCTCACACAGTGAAGAAATAAACAGCCTCGTAGGAATACGTCTTTGTTTTTAATATTCAACATTTCTCTTGTTTCCGTGGTAACAGGGGAACGTCTTTCTCCATGGCACCACCCCCTGCTGACAACGGCAAAGAAGGCATCCCATAATGAACCCTAGCTAACAAAGACCTCTTCCACCTGCCTTCTTGTCGGAAATGTGTTTCGGCAGATTGGTTCTCCAGGTTTAAGTAAAGAAAACAAATTCAGCTCGAACGTTCGCCAGGATTCAAGTATTTAAAAGCTCTTTGTACATTTTATTTTGAACCTCCAGGTGTAAGAAGAGACACGTTTTTCCACATTCGTCCTTCTCTGACCTCCATCTGTTAGCTCGCTACAGTGGGACGTTCTGATTCAACAACCTTACAATGGGAAATAAAATAAATCAGTCTGACAAAATAAATACATAAAATAAAAGCAACATTGATTTGGTTAAAAAAATGTCAACAGAAGTTGACAATAAATTATCAATAAATAAAATAAAATTTGTCTGTACAAGTCAAAGAGGCAGATAAAATGATGATCTGGATAAAAGTGAAGTTGTCTGAGACGATAATACAGTCAAAGTGTTGGCTGAGCAGCAATTATCTGAATTTCATTAAAAACTGTTTTCACTTTAAATCCACTTCCTGTTTCTTGAAGTCTATGTTGACAAACGCTAGTAGCAGACAGACAAAAATGATATTTGGCAACAGGAAAAAAAACACCACCACACTGTCAGTTTTGTGGCCCACGGGACATTTTTTCTGTGTTTTCATCCCATAACACAGATGTAATCGACAATCCCCCAGAAACTGTTGAATGTTGTTATGTTGAGATGTGAGCTCAGCGTTTCACCACTCCAAAACACTTTTTAACGCTGACACAAGTGACTTAGTCTCCTGGGTGCTGCGGAAGTTGTGCTCGATCTTTCAAGATTATGCAGCAATGTGAAAAGAAAACTGTGTGTGTGTGTGTGTGTGTGTGTGTGTTCTGGTGAGAACCTCTCTCACACACACACGACACATCAGGTGAAGTTGTGATTCTACAGAAACAGAGCTGATGGCTCATTTCTCATATGAAAAAGATATTCAGAGGCAAATTCCCTGTGTTCAGTTGTGAGACGATGGCGTTATGACATGTTCTAACATGGGATTTTTGATATTCTGGTTCTGTAGCAACGTGCAACTTTCAACCTGATCTGCTCCCAGTCCTGTCAAAACCTGTCTTTTATATTCCGCCATACTGTCGTCGTATTTAAGACACAATCATTAAAAAAAAAGGGAATCTCATAATGCGTGTAATTTACAGAAAACTACTGATTTTGAGCTGCGGTCCCTTTGGCTTCATGTAATTGAACTGTGTGTACGTTTATGAATCCCTGAGGGGAAGTTTATGTCTGAATCCGACCCATCTGAAGAAAGTGGTGTGCCTGCAGGGGGGTGGGAGGTATGACGCGGCTTCCTCCTGCGTGTGTCTTTGAGGCAGGTTGAGTTGTGATGCACCAAAAGTCTGAATACTGAGAGTTCCAACATGGTTGTTTACATCCAGGGTTCCCAACCTGGGGTTCATCAGAGTTCACAAGGAGCTGTGTGTGCCTTGAATATATCAAATAATATTTGTTGTTAAATTTATGTTAAATTTAAAAAAAAATAAAAAAAAATCTTCTTCACACACATCATCACAAACGTGAAAATGCATTTTTCAGACAAATTTGTCTCAAGTTTTTTTTCCCCCAGATTTAAGATGGATTTAATTCAGTCAGTTTATTCTTTGGAGCATGTGCCACCAGAGGTTTGGGTTTCTGTGTGTGTGTGCGTGTGTGTATTTCAGGGGGGTTGGGAACCACTGGTTTACTTGATATGGCCATGGGTTGCAAAACAGCAGACAATTTCCAGTAAATTTCCTGAAACTTTCCATTGCGGTGCAGGAATTTCAATGACTGGTCAGTGAGCTAGTGCTAGCTGTAGCTACATGTAGCATGTAAGGTCTCAGCAGCTATCTGCTGTATGGAAACATGTAACAGCACACATATTCACAACATAATATCGTCAAACCTATGTCACTTCCTGTCGTCCATGGACTCAAACGTGTGGCTTCACTAGTCTGGATACTGCTCTGGATACAAACGTGTATCCTCAGTAGTCCAGGTTTCTAGAAATCACCGTGCATGTGATGGGGGAAATCTGCTTGTGTTTTAGTTAAAATCCCTGTTTCAGACCAAATTTCAATTTCATCATTTCCAGGCAGGTTTCCCATTGAACAGCTTCCAACTTTGAAAATTCCCAGCACTTTGCAACCCCAGTACGGCCTCATATGGACTTAGTCCAGAACACTGAAGCTATGATGTCTGTGGTCGGAGTCTCACAGCGGATCACACCCAGATCCACACAGGGACGAGTCCCATTCGGATTACAGTGGATCAGGGAACATCCCAGTGTCCTGACCCACTTTGACACCGGTGACTGAGCGTTTACAGTTGAAGCACCAGTTGAACCACTACTTAACTTAAACCCTTCAAGCGTCATCATCTAACCCCCTCTCTGATAATCATCTATTTACAATCACTTATTTTGCCTTTCAACGACGTCTGTGTGGTTTCCATAATCTCATCGGATACTATTGCCGGACCCCCTGGGGCTATTCACAATGCTGATATCGGGTGTGAGGGGAGAGAGACTGTTGCGGGGAGAAACTAGCGTTTTGTTGTTTTTCTTCAAAGGGGGGGAAACGTCACCCTCGGAAACGAACAGCACTCCAGTCGAACCAGCCGCACTCACAAGCTCACGGACAATCGTTTGAAAAGAAAACAGCACAAGAGATTTTCTTCTTCACCTCCAATGAAAAAGATACAAAATGTATAAAAACTGTTATTTACAGTATTTTCTTTCCGTCTTCTTCTTCTTCTCCTTTTTTTTTTTTTCACTGATCGTGTCATGATCACAACTGTCGTATGTGAATTCTGAGGAGTTTCTCCAACACACACCCAGATCTTGTGTCCTCTGATTCTGACCCGTGTCTCTGTTCAGTCCTCCGATACGCTAAAGAGTGCTCCAGGCCCATCCGTGACCTTTGACCCTGTCCACGGTGCAGCTTGCACTATCCGTACGGCGAACTGGAGGCTGTCATCAAGACTGTCCTTCACTTCTGTTGGCTCTGCAGGAAAAGGAGAAAACAACAGAACGTAACCATGAGCCGACAAGGAAAAGTACAGGTCAGAAGACAAACAGAGGTCGAGGAAGAGGAGAAAGTACAGAGAGAGATAGAAGAAGACATGGTGCTCGAGGAGCCACTGAGGGAAGAGGAGGTCTCGGTGTGATGAAAAGATTAGAGGAGAAGTGATAAATGGGTGAATTTCAAGGATGCTACATCCTGGTTCACTGTCCAGCATCCTTCAGAACCCACCAGCTGCTCCTCCTCCTCGGACACTTTCCAATCATGCACCTAGAGATCCTCTGCGGACGACAACTCCAAACATTCCTAGTGTCCTACATGCAACGTGGGCCGTAACAATCGCATTAGTGGAGTAGTGAAATATACATCTGAAGCAGACGTGGCTGATAAATAGACATAATAGTGATAATTGAAGTATTTTCCCATGTTTCTGAATGTGAATTTACTGCAGAAAATTATCATATTTAATACAGTATATGAGAATATATCCTGATATTTAAGTCTCAGTAGTGACATACAAGCTGCTGCCTCATTATTTTGTCTGAAGACGTATATAAAATGGTCTCTGTGATCGTGTCACCGTCTCCTTGACACCCTGTTTGTGTCGTGTGTACAAAAGCAAAAATATTGTGAGGTTTAGTATCATGCCGAAGGTTAGTTAGTGAATGAAACTTACTCGGAGTCGGGAGACACTTCAGATATGCTATGGGAGGTGGTGGACTGGGAGGGGGAGGGTCCCTGGGCCGAGCCGTTAGGGTTGGAGGCAGCGGGAGGAGGAGTGAGGACGGTGGAACTAAAGGATGCCAAGATGGAGGACAGGATGTCCAGCTGCTCATTGGATGGCTGTCGAACCAGAGGGCTCGGAGTAGAACCTACGACCTGCGGGGCCGTCTGAGCGGGGTACCTACACGAAGGTGCAGAGTCCAGTCGTCCTCTTCCATGAGCTGAAGGCGCCAGCTGCTCTTGCTCCTCGGAGATGGGGGGAGGCGGGGACGAGGAGGGAGGCTGGTCCGGGCGCGAGGGCTGGCGGGGCGGCAGAGTGCGCAGCCACTCCCGACACGGCTGCGGCTGAGATCCGATCCCGTTGGTCTCCAGCTGCTCTCTCGACCTACTGGTGATCAGCGCCCCGCCGAGGTGTTCCCGTGACGACGCCTGCCGCCGCGTCAGCGTGTTCAGCTGCGACCTGGACCCACTGAGGTTTCCGTCCATCCCGCCTCCGACAGCGCCCCCGTTTCCGCTCAGGTCCTCCCTGGAGGCGTGGATGCTGCCTATGAGGTGGTTGTCCAGTCTGTCCCTGGATGCGGACAAGTTCTCCCTGGATGATGACACCCGCTGGTGCTCCAGTCCCAAACCAGCGAGCCCCGCCCCTTGCCCCAGCCCCAGCTCTCTCCTCCTGGGTAGGAGGTCCAAGTTGTCCCTGGAGCCCCGGCAGTCCAGGCGGTCCCTCGAACCCCCGACTGTTTGCCTCCCCAGAGGGTCCCTGGACAGCTGCCTCCGAGCCAGCGAGTCCAGGTGCTCCCTGGAGGAGTAGCGGGAGCCGGGCTGGGACAGGGAGCCGGTCCCTCCTCCAGCGCCGGCTGTGGCAGAGTACATGCGACCATACGAGGCTGCAGGAACGCCACGGTGGCCCAGAGTGGAGGTACGGTACCAGTTGAGCTCACTGGGGACCCGGCCTACTGTCGAAAGACCCTGGAGTGCCGGGGGACAGCCGAGTCGGTTCTTCAGGATACCTGGAGGGAGAGGCATCAGAATAAATTGTCCAATATTTGTCGATAAGTGTGCTGTATTTGCTTCCTTGTAAATAAAGTAAATGTCTCTTTTATATTCTATTTTATTTCTTTGTATTTTATTTTATTTTACTATGTTTTCTCCTATTTTTTCTATTTTATTTTTCATTTTATTCTATCCTATTTATTGTATATTGTCATTTTGTTTTAATCTTTATATAGAGATAGAGATAGATAGAGAGACAGAGAGAGAGAGACTCCCAGAATACTTGTACAGAATACTGTACAGAGTACTTGTGTTTAACGACATCGCTGCAGCGGGTTCAAGGTTTTGATGAGAGAGATGAGTCGAAGACTTTAAGGTAAAATAGCTGAAAAGACACATTTTGAAAGTCTTAATGACATTTCTGTGTGAATGATGTTGAAGTCCTCAGGGTCTTCAAGGTGACTCAGTGTCACTGAAGCTTTCAATCTGTGTCTTTCCTTTCTCTGCACTTCTTACTTCAGTCTGTGTGTGTGTGTGTGTGTTCGCACCTGATAATGAGTTTAAAACCCCAAATAAAAGTGAAGTAGCTCTTGAACTATGAAACACAAACAGATTCTCTGTGCTTCTGCTCTGAGTTGCTCCAGTTTCAATACAACAACCTCGGCTGGTTTCTGCCTGAATGTGAACCAAACATGTCTGCAGATGAATTAACAACAGTAAAGGAGGATTTTTTTCTTAAGTATTATGGATCATGTGTACTTCACACTGCTGCGTCTCACCCTTACGGTGCCTTTGCGGCTGGGTGAGGCCGCTTTCGTCTCCACTCGTGAGCGCCGCATCGGCCTGGTTATTGTTGGCGGCGTCCTTGCTGTAATCGGCCCCCAGGGGGCGCTCAGAGCCCCACTTCTGAAGGGTGTGTGTGTCACACTCCTCCAAAGCCGGCCAGTATGACAGCAGGTCGTTGCCGTCCAGATCTGTCACACACACAATTCGATTATTAACTAGGTTAAGAAGTAAAGACGTGTCTTGGTGAAAAAAAAACTACTTTGAGTGGAGACTTAGACATCACACGGCTATAGGAAAGAATAGAATAGAATAGAATAGAATAGAATAGAATAGAATAGAATAGAATAGACCAAGAATTTGGGAAGTTAACAGCTGATTTAACTTTTGAGAAAACTTGATTTGACCACTTCCTATACTCATCTATCCATACAGATTATTGTATTATACTTGTGTGAAGTATATAATATATGTATATTAACAATTATGAATAGAAACTAAAAAAGTTTAGTCTAGTATTAATTCTCTGCGGCCAAGTATTCATGAACACAGCTTTATATTTCTGTGCTCGGTGTCCATTGTGAATGTGACCAAAGAGCTCCCTGGGTGGTGTCGGGGGGGGGCATCCTGTCTTCAGTCCTAGAAGGACAAACGCTGACTGATCATTATTAATGATTAATAATCTAATTAATGTATCTAACCCTGATGATCTCTATGTCTCTCATACAATCAGTCCAGGAATATTTGGACAGTCCCACAACTGTCACAGGCACATGTTCATTTAATGTTTCATTTTATTTTATATTTTTTATCAGTTTTTGTGTTTTGCTCTCGACAGGTATGTGTCGGTTTGATTCATTTGGTCCGCGTTCCTGCCGCCCCCCCTCTTCCCTGCATCAACGAGGGATCTCATGCTGCGTCACGACCCGATAAGACGCCATCTGCAGGAGGTCGTGACCTTTTCAGCTGCAGCTGTTGTCCTCCAGCACATTGATTCATAGATCCATCAGTCGACTCGACTGTCAGCTTTGTGTTTGTTTATTTCTTAAGAATTCTACAGACTTTTTACAGTAGTTTGGCCTTTTCTTGTGGTGGAAACTTTCACAGTAAACTGTACGTGCATTTAAATCACACGCTTTCAAGTCATGAATTATTCAGGATTTTCAACATATGTTGTTCTGTTGCGTGTTGCTGAAATACTTCTCTATCCAGTCTACAGGAAAAAGTCAAGAAAAAGACTTTAGAGCCAAAAACGTGTGAGAAGCAAATCACAAGAGCAGCCAGCTACCTTTGGTCCCGTTGTGGGCGGGCTCAGTGAGCAGACGCTCGCTGTGATTGGAGCGTTTGAAACGCCGCTGGATGCGTCCGCGGAGACGGACGTTGTCCTCGCTCTCGGATGATGGGATGGAAAGACTCCGCTCCTCCTCCATGGACAGGTCCGAGTCGGAGTCGGAGTCCTCACCTAGGAGAGAGGAGACTTATTCTCCAGCGCCCCCTACTGATGAACTGTACCATAAACATGACATCAGCGTATGCGAGCTTATCAGGACGTCTGCACTGAGCGTGGGTCTCTCTGTTTCCTATTTACAAGCCTCATTTTTTACATGTCGTATTCATTGTTCATGAAGAATAAAGACCAAAGTCCAATCAGCATCCGGCAGTAATAAGTACTGAGATGCTCTGAGTCTGTGTGTAGGTTTACCTCCGTCTCTGTGGAACATGGCCACATCCAGGTCTGTCGCTCCGGTGTGACCGATGTTCTGTTCCAGAGTCTGACGAGCCAGGAGATTTTCTCTGATCGACAAAGATGGGATGAGTGAGTATGTGCACACACATACACAAACACAGATTACGTCTACAAATGCAGACTAAATGAGGGCACATGCACACACATAGGGCATGTGCTGTGCACTGTACACCACACACACACACACACACACACACACACACACGCACTGTAAAGACACAGCCACTTAGAGAACATTAGTGTTGCTCCACATACAGCACATCCTGCAGTACAGTCGTACAGTGCACTGTTGTATCCAATCTTCTTCATCTTTACCCCACTGACCCACAAAATACACAACAGGCTTTTGATCAGTTAAGTGATTTCCCGCCTGAAGCAACATTATCCCAAATCCAACCGCACAGAGTCGATGAAACCTGACATGGTCCCACTGACCGATAATGAATAATCTGATTCAGTCTGAACGCCGCTGGTATTTACTGTGTTTACTGGCTCTTAAAATAAATGAGTCATCCAGTCTGTCAGTTGTCAGAAGATTCAGAAGGAGAACCACAAGAAGACTCCAGGGGAAGTATCAGACAAAGAAACAAGAAGGAGAAGAAGTGTGCTGACATACCTAGCGGAGCTGACGGAGGAGATGGTGGAGGTTCCCAGAGTGATGCGATGGAGGCCGCTCTGCTCCAACAGTGATGTGTTGTGATAGGGGTTCTGTGCCTGGACACACACACACACACAAGAGAGGATTTAAAAAGTCTGATTCAGGAAAATGTGTGAAAACGTTGTGCTGATGTTTATATATATATATGTATCATAAAATCATAAAAAAAAATCATAAAATAGTATAAAAAAAATGTGTAAGTTCAAAAACTCCCATCGGCTGTCAGACCTATGGGGCGACAGTTTTACAGGAGTGGAATCAGTCCACAAATGAAATGTGAAGGGAGCAAGTGGAGCAGAATTTATCCAGGAAAAAGGCTGGTACATCTGCTTTCTCTACTGTACTACACCACCGTGGTCATAAATCATATAGTATGAGTCAGACGGCCATCAAAATGTACAGCGTGGTACATCGGGGGTTAAAAATCCATATGTTTGTGTGTCTAATAATAGTTTACGGGAGCTGCAGAGGAAATGGGGGTTAAAAGGGTGGGATGATGTCATCTGAGCTGCAGAGAGAAAACAAGAGTGATTTTAAAAGGCAGGAAAAAAGAAAGAAGATAAAGGAGAGAGGAACAGAAACAAGTGAAGTCACACACACACACACATACACACACACACACAGATGCTGCACTGGTCGGTGTATTGTTATTTCTAGGTCAGTCACATCCCCTTCAGGCAGAGGGAGAGATAGAGGACAGGAGAGATGGATGGATCGGAGGAGAAATGGAGGCAGGAGGCTTTGTGCTGTCGAGTAATGGAAACTGAGAATCCAGAGAACAGCGAGCGTCTCTTCAGGGCCTTTAATCCACCCTGTGAATCACCACGGTACGAGAGGAACAGTTCCTTTACAACATTACACAACATTTCTCGGACTAAAACGAGTTCAAAGCCTCAAATCACCAACTCATCGGTGAGACGTCACGTCCACGCGCTTTAAGTGAAAAAGACGACAGGTGGCGGACCCCAACTTCGATGTGTGTGTGCGGTAAAGTCATAAACTTTATTTCTGCAGCAACTTTTGTAGAACACACACAGCTCAAAGTGCTTTGACAACAACAGCACTGAAAACACATGAAAACTGATAAAAAGGATAAAACAAAGATCAGCTAATCAACTTGATCCTTAATAAAACAACAAAAACAAGGGCGAGAACCCACCAACCACTTCATATCATCCATCTTCTTCTGTCTATCCATAGGAATTGTATTATACTATTAATCTCATACTTGTCCTATGTTTTACACCAAACTGCCAAGTTACCATATATGGTAACTCAACTGACTTTGATTGATAACAAGAAAGAGCCTTTTTGAAAAGTTGTAATGTCCCCGAATAATTCTCTGGGCTTGAATTTTTAAGTATTTCAGTAAGTGTCCTATAAAGGGTTAAAAGGAAGGAAGGAGCAGTTGGCACAAGATGGTTCAAAATAGGTTCTGTAAGGACCTGGAGCATGGAACTCACAGCGTTCTGAGGCGGGCGTGGCGGATCCTCTCCAGGGCTCTTCTTCCCCAAACAGGCGATGCTCCAGGCCTCTTTCACCTCCGCGTTGAACACAGTGAAGACCAGCATCACCGACAGACCCTGAAGGAGACAAACCCACACCGATGATGGAACCGGATGGACCCATGCTCCGCGCATGTAGAACACAGGCTTTGTTTCAGACCTGCACGAGGCAGAGGACGTCAAATATGTAGTAGAAAGCCAGGATGCTGTTGTTCACCGCCATCAGACCACACAGCCAGGTGGAGGTGGCCACAAACAGCAGCAGGAAGGCATTCCGAATGGTTGCACTGGACAAAGAGGAGACACACACAAGGAGGTGTGAGCCATGAAACTATACTGGTTCCAGCGGCAAATAACAGCAAAATGATGTTTCTGCTTTACCATTCAGAAATAATTCCAGCTGCACAGAGTGTGTAGACAGTGCATGTTGTGTGTGTGTGTGTGTGTGTGCTTACTTTGATTCATTAATAAATACTAACAATATTAGTAACAATAATACTAATAGGCGCCATTTACAAAAAAGGTCACGTTACTAAACAGTTAAAAGCAGCAGATAAAATCTGTCAGTTAGTTGAATCCATACATAGTTTAAACAGGCTCGTTTTCTAAGATGATAATTAAGACCCTTTTTTTTTACAGAAAACTGTTTGTTTCCTCATCACAGTTGAACCTTGTATCAATGAGAATATAGAATATGTGCTGACATTTGTTGTCAATCCATAAGAAGGCCTGACGTGATCGTCGCCTAACAAAAGAAGACAGAGTGACTGTAGCAGACAAACGGACACTCTCAGACATGACGAGCACACAAACAAAGGACTTGGCAGTCGGATCACTGAGGGTCTGCACTCACATGACAGGCAGCTTCTTCGTCTCCTTCTGAGACGGGTTGCAGGACATCTTGGCCACTATCATGAAAATCCCTCCATTCATCTAGATAGAGGACGATCAATACACACAGTCAGACGTTTTAATCAATTTCCTCTGATCCAATAATGCTGCGAGCGACACCCAAGATGAGGGACAGTAACTGAGGCGAAAATGGTATTTTTCGAGGATTCATCCTCTCTGAAAAGAATTTAGAAAATTTGAATTCAATTTGGCACAGCTATTATGGTCCAACAGAGTTCAATTTGGAGTCGGGAAGAGGAGCTGCCTGAGATGATACAATGAAGGACACTTCATTTTAGCTCATATAGAAGGGCACGGTGGAGCAGTGGTTCGCACTGTTGCTAGTTCTATTCCTGTCCTTGGATCTTTCTAGGTGCAGGTTCCATGCTCTCCTTGTGTCTGTGTGGGTTCTCCAGCTTCCTCCCACCTCCAAAAGCATGTTGAGGTTAAAAGAGGAGACACACACAAGGAGGTGTGAGCCATGAGGTTAGGTTGGCTGGGTCAAGTGCCCTGATGAGCTGGTGACTCGTCCAGCTTGTACCCTGACGTTCACCCCTTAACATCTGGGATCGACTCCAGCATGACTGAACATACATTGCCAGCACTCGTCAGATCAGACGAGCTGGAGTGAGAGTTACCAAAATCACGATGGCGATCGGACCCGCGAAGCTCCAGATGAGTTTGTCGTCGATGGAGATCCAACAGAAATCTGGGTTCCCGTAACCTTCAGGGTCCAGACCCACAGCCAGACCTGAGGTGGAGAGATCAGCTCAGAGATGTTTTACTTTGTTCTACATTTGTGTCCCCGGCACTGATATCAACGTCTAGGGACACAGTAACAGAGTCAACCCTCTCCAGTGGATCACTGGGTAGGTGGTTGATGTGGTTGCTGCCGTTGTTTGTTTTGACGGTTAAAGAAACTTTTTAAATGTGTGTGTGCGCGTGCGGGTGTCAGAGACAGAGCCAGCTCAGGCTGGATGGAAAACATAAGTGTCTGTGGGTCTGCGAGAGAGACGAGAGCTGACAGTCATTACTTGTTACGGAACAAATTGCTTTCGTGTGAGAGACAGAGAGAGACCGACAGTGAGAAAGACAGAGACAGAGAGTGAGAGAGCAAGAAAGCAAGAAAGAGAGAGAGCGTGTGTGTGTCTGTGTGTGTGTGTGTATACACCTGTATCAGTGTGTGTCAGTAGTTTATCTGTCACTGATACCGGTTTAACTCAAATGTCAATAGACACCTTATCTAGAAAGACAGACGTGGGTTGTGTGTGTGTGTGTGGGAGTCTTTGTGTGTGCGTACATGTGCACACATACATGGGAGTGTTAATGTCAGGGCCGTTTTGTACATGGATGAAACACGTGTCTCTGGAATAGTGTTCAACTCTATGTTTTAAAGTGTGTGTGTGTGTGTGTGTGTGTGTGTACCAGTAATAATGGCGGGCACACCCCAACCGATGGCGTAGTAGAACCTCATTGCACCAAAGTTGATATTCCGTTGCTCGGTCTGCATGCGGTAGATGTGAAGTCCCTCTACAAACATCCAGGCGAATGTGGCCATGAAGAAGTAGTGCAGCAGGATGGCGACCACCGTACACAGGAACTGGAGGAGAACCAGACAACATGGCAGCCAGTCAAAGCAGAAAACACACCGAGGGAGAAGACGAAGACGGCGGAGGTACGGCGAGACAGATGGATCAAGGATCGGAGGGGGGCGGAATGAAAAGAGTAAACAGATGAGACACAAAGATGAAGGACGGGAGTGGGATACAGCAGAAGAATGGACGAAAATATGTAAAGAAAAGAAAATTGCTATAATTCTTCAGACTGAAACTGACAACTGACCAAATGAAACCCACACGCACACCTGGTAAAAATGCCTCCGCTGTGATAAAGACACGTCTCAGT
>CAAKHB010002514.1:144834-157105 GCA_901007665.1 Aeoliscus strigatus
GGGTGGGCTCGCGCAAGATGACCCAGGCAGCTGCCTTTTGATCTGTGATGTGTGTTAGTAGATTACGCGTCTTCTTGCACACACACACACACACACACACACACACACACACACACACACACACACACACACACACACACACACACTTCTACCTGCAGTGTACCACATGCACACAGATGCACACACACTCCCTCTCACCCCACCCCAACACACACCACTGGACGTGCTGCGTGGTGCGTGTGTGTGTGTCATGTGTCACTGACAGATGTTTTGTGGCCTCTGTTTTGTGACGTCATTTCCCTCCCACAGGAGAAGAACGAAGAAGCCCAGACTCACCAGTGAAGTCCTCACGGCAGATGCAGGTGAAGCCTCCCTCCCTGCGGGCGCACACACCTCCGTTCAGACAGGGGTTGGAGTAGCACAGGTTGATCTCGGTCTCGCAGTAGTCGCCCGTGAAGCCGACGGGACAGCGGCAGCGCAAGCCGGCGATGGGATGGATGGGACGGAACAGGATGGCAGGAGAGGATATGAAGGGGGCGGAGCTGTTGAAGCGCAGCACGGAGATGCACTTCATGTAGTTCTGACACGGCTCGCGTAGACACACGTTGTCGTCAAACGGCAGAACCTGGAGCAGCAGGAGAGGACAGAAAACGGTTGGGGGGCTCGCCGATCCTCAGTACGCAAAAATATGAGCAAAAAAATCATTATTTAGTTTTGAATTCACATTCTATTTTCCAATATTTTTCAAAAATAACAGTTTCTTATCTATTTATGTATCCAATTTGTATTGCTAGTTATTGTGCCTGAGTTTCTGAGACAAATGACTTCCTGTTTGCTGTCACCAGATCACGTCAGATAAGACCGCGTTTAGAAAGATTTAGATTCAGCGTGTTTGCATCATGTGAAAGCACCTGTTGAAAGAAGGTCAGGTGGCTTCAAACGATGTACTTATCTATCCATTTAAATGTCAAAAAAAGGGCAAAACGTGAACAACAATGAGCAGAACGGATCCATAATTTGATCCTCCTGAATGAACAAATTCATTAAATCTGTTGCTAAGATACAGTTCATATCAGTCTACACAACGTTATTTACCTGACAAAGAAATCAACATATATCTGCGTATTTCCACGCTGACCCTGATAAATTCCTTCCTGCTTTGGCTTTCACCTGTTCTGTTTCAACTCATCCTCTCATGCGTGTGGCGAAATGCTCAGAGAGCGTGTAAACAGCCAGAGTGTGCGATGCGTTGTGTCCAGGTGTGTGTGACCTCATGCATGACAATGCAATGGTCAAATGTGTGTTTTGTTGACATGATTCCATTCAACTGTGTTGTATCTGTATAATAATCAGCACAACACACACACACACACACACACACACACACAGGAGAATGTTCGTCCTCTTACATCATTACGTAGTTGTTCTCTGTTCCTGACCAACATCTGTTGGAAGCACATGCATCTTTTTGTGTCTTTTTTTTTATGTACTGCTGCATTGCAATATCCCTTCAGGAACTTTAACCCTTAGAGATCCACGGACGCACCGGTGCATTTCTATGAATATCTTAGTTTTATTTCAGCTGAGGAAAGTCGCCGGATTCATGAGACCCTGACTTTCCGTGTTGAATTTCTCGATATCATCCATGGATCACAGCTGGAGTAAGAGTGAACCACCTGGGATTCATGGCGCTGATCTCTCACTGTTTGGGATCGGTGGATTTTATTCTGAAACTAACCAATGAGCATTATAGAGTCACTGAGAAACCACCGTCCCTGTCAGAGAGATTCAGAAGTTCACCTTCACATAGTTTATACCGGAGAAAATATGGAGAAAAACATCGCAAAAAGAAATGGTCGTTAGCCAAAGAGGAGACTGTCACACATCTCATGAATCTGGATAAGTAACATGAAGTCACTGATCACCACAATGTGAACATCTGATGAACGTAGACTGACAAACAACACGACTACATTTCATTTCAGACATGTTCTCTGCACTTGACTATTGGTTTAATCTGTTATTATTCTAATCCCTGTGAATCTGGGAGGACACAGTCACACTCCACCTGCAGTAAAGGGACATGAACAAACCTCCATCTGCGTCAGTGACGTCAGCCTCGGCCTGTTCAGGTACAGCTGCTCCTCCAGAGCCTCCGAGGGGAAGAACTGTCCGCCCGGCAGCGCAGCAGAGAAGCTCACATTCAGGATCCCCCCCGGCGCCGCGTCCAAGTCTGGCTGGATGTTGAAGATGAAAACGTCCTCCACGGGTACCGAGAGCACCGCCGACACCCCCTCCAGGAAGTGGCCCAGCAGTGGCGACAGGAAGTGCTCCTGGGACATGTTCTGGAGGCGAACGGTGACGCTGCTGCCCAGCATGTCCTCAGTGATGATGAGGACTCGAAGGACGCAGTGAGCTGATACACTGTGGGAGCCATCTGAGGAGGAGAGGGACAGAGGAGGCATTTACACACGTGAACAGACAAGATGACGCTGGAGGGACATTTAAGACAAGGAAACGTCCTCAGCTGGTCCAACTTTGAACAACACCACTGTCAGGTGACTCAGGGGGCTTTCCCACCTAAAAGTCTGAACCGAGGTCCAAAACCAACGTCTCCATCTGATCCTTGGTCTGACTTTCACACATCATAATGCCAGCGGACCCAATGATCTACTGACGTTCTGTCCTCATCACTGATGTCTGCGGCACTGTGACAACGACAATGATCTGGTATCACGACCAGCAGCAGCAACATCAAAGACAGTATGGAGCCTAGTTCAGTTTACTTCCAAACCAACTTTTTGGGTCTTTTTCACATCTGTACATTTGGTTCAGATCAAGGGAGGTGAGAAAGACCCTTCAACCAACCAGTCAGAAGCAAAAAGAGTTGCCTCAGACAATCCGACTTGTAAATAAAGTCCAAACAATGACGCTCATCCCCAGCGTGTGGAGCAAATCCATCAGCCTTCCTTCTCTCTGACGTGTGGTGTCTCCGAGCATACAAATCGCAGCAGGTCAGAACGACAACAAACAACAACGATTGCTTTGCACTGGGATCAGACACAATCCAGCGGCGGCGAGCTGAAGACGCCTGATGGGTTCCCCAGGAGCGGAAATGACCAGCAGCTCAGAGAGGCAATTTACTGCAGCGGCACGGAGGCTTTGTGGAGGTGGAACAGGTGAACAATAAGACAGGGGGAGGAAAAGGAGACACGGGAACATCAGGATGAGGGGCACGAGAGCACAGCATGACGAGGAGAGTGGAGGGTGGAAGAGACTGAGAGGCAGCAGAGGGTGAAGGAGCTTCATCACCGACTACAGGACACGGAGGACGGAAGAAGTGACAAGACGCCTTTTTACCACGGGTTAAATGCAAAAGGGGGAAAAAGGTCATTCTGTTAGCTCGCAGATGGAACGCTATTAAATATTGAAGGGGTTCTGTAAATTATTGATTGATTATCGATGTTAGCTCAGGTCCCTTTGGACGCAAGTTGTTTAAAAATAGCTGAATAAAACTGCAATGGACTGAATCAAATAGCTGTTTTCCTGCAATAAGAGGAAAGAAAGGGAGGACAGGGAGGACGGAAAACAAAGGCCAGACAGCAGAGTCAAACGAATGTGTTTGCAGAAGAAAAGAAGATAAACGCTGTGAGAAATACAGAGAGAAGGAATGAATGAATAACAGAGAGCAACAGAAGGAAGGAGAGATGGAGAGAAAAGAGGGATGGGGGGTTGGGTCTGGAGGCAGCTGGTTTGATTACCGGATTATGAGGAGCCTTACTCCCCGCTGACCTCTAACACACACACACACACACATTAAAATGGAAAGCTCCACGTAATAAATGTTCAGCCGGAAGGAAAGGAGTGACGCTAGAAACAGGAAGGAAAACCTCATGAGTTGTACAAGAATCAGGGGGTAAACAAACAACACAACAAAACACACACAGATAAATGATAAATGATTCGCCGCCACCTTCTGGGGCTAAAAGCCAGTCTGATTATCGGCCCTCTACATCACGACGCAAAGACGCCGTGCAACCTGACGCTGATCTGCCATTGTCATTGAAATGAGACGGGAGCCATGAAAAAGCCGAGATAATCTGCAGGAGAAGGACTCAATCTCACACACTTCTCACCGATCCTGTCCCATTAGCGACAGCACGTCTCTGTCAGAGCGTGTAAGCGCTTCACTACGACACCATACTGATCTGTCCACAAATCTGTTCACAAATGCAGGTTCAGAGGAAAAAAGCCTGATTGAATTGAATTGAATTGAAACATTTGAATAACGACTGGTTCCATTTTTGTCAGTTCCCCTGCTTTCTAGAATGAACCAGTCCAGTCCAGACCATAGCTAACGTTCAGACCAGTCAGCTGTGAGCTGGTGACGGGTACCCAGGGGGGGCATGTCTGCATCTGTGTGACGTATCCAACTACAAACATGCTAACTTCTGAATGGAGGACAAGAACGACACGCTGATAAAACCTTCTGAAGCGCAACCGTGTCTTCACCGCAGTCGCTTGAAATGCTACGGTATGCTAACAACACCACACAGAGAAACAGAGTGCAGATTGTGGAAATATGCAGATAAAAGAGTTGATTTCTCCGGTGGGTTTTGCGGAAACGACTGGTTTATGTGAGGAGGCAATGAGTGGTTGCAGCTCGGTGCCTCAGTGTGAACTGGACTGTTGCAGACGGTTCCGTTGCCTCACGTAGTCGCACATTCCAAGTTGTTGCATGTCTAGTCTTAGGTCTGAACTGGACTTAAGACTTTTAACTTTAACTCTAAAATCACTGACTACAGGGTGACACGGTGGTCAGTGGCTAGAAGCGTCATCTCACAGCAAGGAGGTTCTATTCCTGGCCTGGGGGTCTTTCTGAGGGCAGTTTGTATGCTCCCACCATTCACCCCCTGACAGCTGGGATCAGCTCCAGCATGAGCCGCAACCCAGAACCGGAGCGAGCGGAAGACGACGAACGAAGAACCATCTGGGATGTCGGCCATCTTTCTGAAAAGTCAAGGAGGTCTTATAAATCCCCTCCGAGTCCCGAAGGAACGACAGGTGATCTCGTCCATAACAGGAAATCATAACTAATGCAAAGCCCTTTCTGCTCACCACTCTGCTTTAGCGTGCATGGAAACAATAAAACATTAATATCCTACAAAGCCCAAACACCACAAATGGGTGGTTTTTTCTGCTGCATCTTTAGCACCACAGGAAAACAAAGCATTTTGTAAATAACAACTCCGAGAAGCTTTCACGGCCCCTGCAGGCATCAAGCCAAGATTTCTCTTAGAAGAAAGAAGAGAAGCACCTCATGCAGCTTCTGAACACGGACACACTGATCTGGAATCGTCAGCCACCGCGCGGATGCCTGAACATCAGCAGGGGAGGCTGGTCTCCGATCAGGGCTCTGACGTTAAGAGGCTCGGCGGATAGACGCTCCCCAACGTCTCAGAGGGTTGAGGGGGTTCAGCGCTATCTCTCTGCAGCAGGTAGCCTGACTAATAGCACACTCAAAGCTTCTTGAATGTCAGAGCATCCCGAGCGCGCCTCTGAAAATCCAGATGGAAATAGACTGTAAAGTAGAGCACAATAGAAGCTGCTGGAGAGATGAGCGGGAGGACGGGTCACTGGGCAGAGACCTGAGGACCAAACCAAGGAATATCAGCCCGCAGAGCATCCAACGGTTTCTGAGACACGCGTGATTATCGCAGACGCACGGCTTCATTATGTCTGAAAACCCCAAAAAGCTCATTGGGTCTTTGAGCAAACAGACGTTTTGTGCCGTAAATGTTAAAAGGTGTCAAAGGGACACGTCCCTCATTCAAATGACCGCTGACACACACAAACCTTTACAACTTGAAAACGGACATCAGGTTGACCTGACATCAGGTAACACCGGTTGTCATACTGCCGATTCATTCGCCAACGATGCTGGCAAATTTGTGCTGTCAACAAAAACAGTATTACCTCTCAGCCAAACTGTTCTTTTCAACACGTTTCAGCATCAGCTGAAGTATTTGTACCGGTCTGAGAAAGATGTGTCACTGATTTTCTGTGGTTTGTATCATTTCCAACTAAAAATATAATTACAATTTTTATCATTTCCACAGTTTTCCCTGACGTTTTGTCCTTTTTTTGAAAATTGAAAACAATCACAGTGTGTTCATCGACACTATCAATGTTTTCACCAAAACCTTCCATCTTTATTAATCCCCTTCCTAGGGGTCTTCCTGAAACTTAAATGGAAAACAACCCAAAGGGATTTGATGTGTTTATGCCAACATGCAAACACCTAAAAGAAGTCAAATGGGATTTAAAGTGATCTGATGTGCTGCTCTGCAACTGAACTGTGTCTTTCAGCCCGTTGGGTCACAGTCCACGTTCCCACCATCACATGGCTTTAAATCCCATTTCACACCATGTTGTCACATCATTTTCTTTGGCTTTTTGCCGGTTCTTCTCTCCGGTCCACAACAGCTTGAAATAGAAGGTTGGGTGGATTTAACAAAACGAGATCAGGTGTCACAGAGTTTAAAAAAAAAAGGAAAAAGAATATCTGCTGATGTGAACTGAACACACTGCAGAGAGAGCTACGCCATACATTACGAGCTGTAAACAACACACACGCACGCACACACACACACACACACACACAAACACACACACTTTGCCCATGCGCTGGCCTGACAGCTGACTTCTGCTCTGTTTGTCTTTTAAAGCCTTTCTACCCCCGAGGTCACTCATTATACTCAGAGCAAAGTAGAACAGAGTTTGAAACACACGCATATACACACACACACACACACACAGCAACCTTGGCAACATCCTGCTTTTCGCTCTTTTACAACAAAAGCTCTAATCCTCTACATTAAAGCAGATACTCTCACAGACAAAAAGGCTCTTGCATGTTAATTCTCTGACCATTAGCCCATATCACATGTACCCCCCCCCCGGGTCTATTGTCCTCACACGTAAATCCGCACTACAACACAAATCCAGGCTCTGACCTCTCTGACATGCAGACGTGACATCGGTTTGCAGCTGTTTGCAGCAGCAGCGATCATCCTCCAGCCTGCTGACAATCTTTTCTCCCAAATGTTCATTTGTGGAGACGTTCATCTTTTCTGCAGTTTGTGATTTGGTGTTTTGGAGCAGAAAAACAGAGGTGTATGTGCTCCTTAATTCATACAGCGAGAAAGAGATGGAAGAAATGGAGGTGATCGAATATGGTTTCCTTATAAAGGCTTAAAGAGAAGATAAATACGACAACACGTGTACAACAACAGGCGCGTAATGATAGTCTGCATCCACACAACCTGAACAATAGCGCCAACGAGCGACGGACCTTTAACTGAACGGGTGCATGTGAAAATGCAGTTGGTCAGTGGCGCTACGACCAATCAGAGCAACGTTATCGAAGAAACAAGTCAATGTCAGAGTTTGTTTTGGAGAAGATGGATGGAGAGACGCTGGGGAATGGAGAGGATCCTTTGTCATGTCATGTCACACGTACCCTTTTTGACTCTTTGACTCTTTTCTGTTTGATCCAAACCAAAGTTCCCCTGGACCATGATCCGGACCATAGAACCAGCAACAATAACGTTTCACATGACCAGGACGTTCATCCAAATCCCAGATAACCGACCACGGCTCCATATTGGGCTTGACGCTGCTGCCACCACAGCGTGGCCTCCCGTTTATTTGCCTTCTTTGCTATGTGACAAACAGAGCTAACGAGCTACTGAGCATCATCCACACGTCCCCTTACAGCCAATCAGTGTCCAGGGAGACGCAGCAGACATAAGTTACATAAATACCAGCGGCCCAAACGACCTACTGACGTTCTGTCCTCATTACCAGAACCACAGATCAAATGTAGACAGTGGAGCAAAAACACCAACGCTGGTTCAGACTTTTAGCTGTGAACGCCCCTTATCTCGTTATCTTATCTTAAAACGTGGCTCCAGTTCAATGAGTTATGATGAGAAACATGAACATTTCAAGACGAGAGGCTTCAAAGCATCTGTCTACACGAGGAGAACCCACTGCCGAGTGTGTGTTCAGTCACTTAACGAGAGACTTGATCACAAACACAACCAACAGGTGAATTAGCGCCACACCTGGTCAGTCAGCTGACGCGGTGGCTCCGCTCTGGAAAATAAGCAAATTCAATTACACGAAATAAAGACGTAATTTGCTGAAGAGCTCACTTTCCTCTCAAGCCTTCAACTGAATCCAGTACTTAACAGTCCCCGCCTCGAAAAAATCAGTTTTGTCTTTTTTTCCACGTCGCTCAGCTGTTCGACCGTCGTCATGACGCTCGAAGGCCATTCCCTTAGAAAAAAGTAAACGGACATTTTGTTTGTGTCGGTCCAATTAACTTTTGTACTAATCAGTTGCCAAATACAGACTGTGTATATGGTTAGTTCAGCACTTGTGGTCTAAAATGTAATATAAATTATGTATTAGCATTATTATTATTAATTAGTGTAAGCATTTTTATTTTTAATCATATTATATTCTTTGTTTCTGTATTAAAACGTGGAGACAAACAACGAACCATTTATCTCCGTTGTTTAATGGTGGCCTCAGTCACCATATAACTGAATAACTGTAATATTCAATGTTTTAACATTTAATATTCATTCATCTTAATTTATTAAAATAAAAAAAAAAAATGCTGAAATTCACAAAAAACTAGCATCAGTGTTTTCTCGCCCCAGTCCTGTGGCCTCAGGACATTAACTCATACTTCGGAGTCTGACCCAGTTGTTTTCAGAAGTAAACACAGAGGATAAATAATGACAATAACCGCTCATTACTGCAACGATCGTAATGTCATCACTCTCTTATTTGTCTGTGAATTCAGCTGAATTCAGCAGCAGGCTACATTTCATATATTCACGTTTGGTGAAAAGAATATGGATGAATGCTGCAGCTGATTGAATATTCGTACACACTACTTTAAAAACTCTGTATAGGTTAATGATTTGTGACCCTGATGAGAAGAATGTATCGTCTCATGTTTTTTGTTTTTTTTTTGGTGTGTGGCTCCCTAACGTAGATAACTCACAGTTCAAGATCCAGATGTGTACATGACTTCACACAACTTATGATGAGAGTTGTCCTCAGCGTTAACATGCGGATCATGTTTTTGCATATTTTACATGTGAGAACATGCAGGTATGAAAATGAGGACAGAGACCTGCCATCTGTCCCTCTGAGTGACCACAGAACTGTGCCAAACCCAGCGACCCGCTCGCCCGCTTCACTGTGGGAGAGAAGTAACAAGGAGTGGAGGACAACTGGTCTTTGTGAGGTTCCACCGTTCAACCGCAGTCTGAACAGAGTGATTCCTCGGACAGTACAGGAAGGCTGGAACGAAAACAGTCCAGTTGCTGAGCAGACGAAGATGTGCGCGCGCTCATTAAAAACTTTCTTCATGTCGGCAAAGTCCCGTCCATTCAACTTTCAGTTGTCGGATACTGAAAAACAAGGACGGAGTCACTCTGGCTGTGCGCGATTTGTCGAAGCAACTAGCTAAGTAAACACAAAATACACGGACACATCGTGCTGCATGTGACGTCACGTTCTCCTCACTTCAACAGTGCAAAAACCCCAAATCATGCCATGAGTATTTGTCTTATTTATAGTCAAAATGTCTCATTTCGAGTTTACGCGTAAAATGAGACATAGAAAAGTAACTTGTTTTTCGACAAGCTTCACTTGAAGAAGCAAATTTTCACTTAACACTTTCACAATAAGCAGACAAAACTGCCAGCGGAGCAAGTTATTTTTTTGTTGTTGTTTTTTTTGCACTAGCTCCACTGGCAGATTTTTCAGATTTTTAAGTGAAAATTAGCTTCAAACAAGTGAAGATTGTCTAAAAACAAGTTACTCTTTCTGGTGATGTGTCTTATTTCAAGTGTGAAGACATTTTTAACTGGAAATTGGACATTTTTACTAGAAATAAAAGAGAAATTCTTAGTAAGAGTTTGAATTTTTTACTCCGTGAAAGAAACGGATCTCAAATCGGAGCGGAGCATTAAGATCTGCAGTGTGAACGAGGCCATCGATCCACTGCGGCCGACCGCTATGTGCAGAGCACTGGTGGTTAGAAAGTGAGCTTTCAGTGGTACTCGGCTCTCCAAGAAAACATTTATCAGGGCTGAACAGAAACAAAATGTCTTCTGAAAAAACGAATAATTAATCCTGTTAATGGCGGAGCTTTTACAGGATTGATTTTTGTAATCATGCGGACGGTCTGAGTATCGATCCATATCACTTTTCAGCTCACTGACTCATACCACATCCACTCTGCACGTCCAGTTTTGCGTTAGAATCCAACAGGGATGGTGCATTTATGCTAAAAAACAAGAATCTATCTCAAACTTGTTTGTAGAAATGAGACTTTTGGGAGCGCTGCCCCATTTTCCTGGAACACTCATCAAATAAAAGCATCATACATCAAGCAACAGCTGCCACTGTTTTTGGGGGGGTTGACAGTTTACACAAACGTTGTCACTTTACAACCCTGCGTTGCTTGATTATACTACAAAGAGCTGTAAAAACTTCACATCTGTACTTACAGCCGAGACCGACTTTATTCATGAATGATGGACTTTCGGTCAGAATCATCATGAGGATAAATGTAACTACTAGAAGAACACAAGGATAGTTGACCAAACACTTATTTACACCAAATGAACAAAGACAACTTCTTTTATTTACAGGTTTTTAGTAAACCTGGAACATGAATAGGACGTTCAGTGTTCCATATGTCAAATATTCAATAATTAAACGTGGAAATTTGTTTCTCGTATTTAGTGTTATTATCAACAATCGTATTTATCTTGATTTGTTTCGTATGGAATTAGATTTATGAAGTTTTATGAATTTAATGGAATCGTAAACTATAGTAGCAACAATAGTAAAAAATGAATGTACAATTAAACAATGAATACAGTCAAGGTTGAGTGATGGACACACAAAGAAATCTCATTTTGAAAGATCTTTTTACGTGAAACCGTGTCACTTCCAGGGTGACACTAAGCCTGTGGAGCGTCCTGAAGCCTTGAGGATCAACATGACTTACAGACCTTTAGCGTCTTATCTGTTCCTTGTCCAACGACTCTGTGTGTGTGTGTGTGTGTGTGTGTGTGTGTGTCTATGCACAGATATTCAGATATATCACACACGTGCTCTAGTTTTGCTGATGTTCCTTATCCTCAGGGAGAATGATGCACCGTTTCTGCTTTATCATCAACGGCAATGAGCAGAGAATTCCTCCGCTCTGGGGTGTTGACCTTTCTCAGCTGACCCTGCCTCACACATCCAGCATCCGTTGATTCATCCGGAAGGCTGAGATAGAATAATTAACATCGGTGCGGTGACCTATAAGTAGTGACAGTATACGTTTACCGTGCACTGACCTGTAATCAGGCTTATAGTACTATGGACACACGTTGTGTCATAAAAAGCTCTCTGAGGAATATTCACTCTCTCTGAACTCTCTTATCTGATCTCTAATCTGTTCAGTATCTGCTGCTTCTCTTCTTTAAGGGAAATCACCAGATCTGTAACGTATACAGATTATTGAAGGTTTGTTGGTACAACGGTGGAACAACAACAACAACCGTTTGCGTCACTTCTGTCCCAAACAGACCAGCAGCAGTGACTCCAAGTGGTGAGTTCCATCATGGGTAAGAGAAGCCACAGCTGAAACAACTGCACAGACCGCGGCCATTACTTATGCATTGTTTGACCCTTTCATGCCCAGTGGTGAGTTCAGTGGACAGACACTTAAAACCCACACTGGACACATGTGACTCCTCGAAAAGAAAATGAAAATGAAAACAATTTAAGTTTGAAAAAAAAAAAAAGAAAAAGAAAAGAATTGTAATAATTTAAAGTTGAAAAATAAAATAGTAATAATATTCAATTTGTATGTCCTCAGAAGTAAAAACAAATAAATAAAATTAATCTAAATAAATGCTCCAGCATGACCCCTGCAGTGAGCTTCAGTTTACCCAGAGACGTCTAAGTGCACTCTTCCATCCCAGCAAAGTACTGGTTTTACATCCTCCCAGCTACACACACTCACAACTGTTGGCCAGCACCCCACGCACCCACACACACACACCACTGCTGATTAGTGGAACAGCTGGGGGCTGATATGTTCAAGGACACCTTCAACTGATGCCTTTTGGGGTGCCAAGGCTAAAAATGGTTCCCTTTTTCCATTGTTTGTCTCAGTCGTCTG
>CAAKHB010002514.1:168217-173217 GCA_901007665.1 Aeoliscus strigatus
GGAGGGGGAGGTGGGGGGGGGGGGGGGGAGGGGGGGGGTGGGGTGGGGGGGGGGGGGGGGGGGGGGGGGGGGGGGGGGGGGGGGGGGTCTCAGACCAAGGCCCTGCTCCTTAAGATGGAGATGATCTCCAGCCACAGACTGCAACACAACACCTGCCTCTCGATGTGAAGAAGGGAAAATGATTTAAAAACAACTAAAAACATGAGTTTCAAAAAGTTGAAATATGCATGAAATGGTGTTTACAGTCTCAGTTTCATCAATTGTCCTTCTCCCTGACTGTGCAAATAACACTGTCACTGTCAAACTGCACTGCAGTACATGTATATGTTGCTAAGAAAAAGAAGTTTGCTTTTCTGCAGGAGTATATGATGCCGACTGAAGTGGAGATGAAGACGAAACAGATAAAGTAACGAAGTGAAGACAAGAATGTAGATTCCTCTACGAGAGACGATGCACTTGTCAAACGTAGGGGGGGTTGTACCTCCAAACCCAGCCAGCAGTGAGGATTACAGCATATTTTCATTTCAACTAGTTCCACTGCACATCACAGAAAGTGGAAACTTGTCCTTGAAAGTCATTGAGATACCGAAAGTCTCCAGCCTATTAGGGTGAGTGGAATCCAGACAGTGGGAAACCACGAGGGGAAAAAATGTTCATTTGATTCTCATTCTGGAAGGTGGACAGTTAATTACACTGAGTGGGAACTTTAATTTGCAATAACATGCGAATGTGAAAACTTAATGAGCAGGATCTGCATCGCATTAGAAACTAGGAGGTTAACCCACCGCCAGCAAATATAACAGCACTATTCATTCTCCCATATGTATTACATCATTTATTATGTATTGTTTTATTCGGATATCATTAGAAATAAATATATGAATCCCTTTCTTTACTTTTTTCTACTTGTTTATAATCTGGCTTTTATGTCATAACCCAATATAGTTTGTATCTATTTGAAATATTTTATTGTTTTTCTATCTTTCCGATTTTGTTTAAATTTCGATGTATTTCCACAACATTTCATTGGTTTTTTATTTCTTTTCATGTTTTTTTCTGACTACTTTCAACATTTTATTGTTGTATTGATGATTTACTGTCTGTTGTTGAATGTTTGTGTGAATAAAGTGGGGTTGTGTTGCATTAAATCAGGTTTAAAAAGAGCGAGCGTCAGATTACCGTATAACATGGACACTGTGACCTTGAGGAATCCCCGGAGCATCCGTGAACACTCGAGGTATAAACAGCCCCGTCTATCGGATCAAACACCAATCTGACCCACATTTATTTATCATCGTTCCTCTTTTTTATTGATATGCTAATGTGGTTTCACGTTAAGTGTTTCTGAAAAAAAAAGGTCACATAAATTAGTCGAAGGTATGACAGCTCTCAAGTTGTACTGAGCCACTCAGAGCTTCTTCATAATGGATCAGAGAAGCTCGTTGGACAAAAAGCGATAAGCGAAACTGACTGACTGACAGTTACTACAGCACCCTGTGGAGCTGTGACATCAGAGAGAGGGAAGGAATGATGGGAGGAGAGCGCGAGAGGACAAAAGAGACTCGGAAAACAGGGTGAGGGATGGATGTGGAGGGGAGGAGGACGGCAGAGAGAAGAGCAGCAGGGGGAGTGAGGGCGGAGGAGAGAAACTGCTGTAATGTAACAATGAGAAATGACAGGGAATGTTTTTCCTCTGCTCAACCTGGATGACGGTGGAATTCTACGGTCATGACGGGATCATTTTAAAACTACGGTATGAGCTGCGCTACAGAACATGATCGATAGCAGCAAAATCAAGACACGTCGCCCAAACCACGTACAGAGAACAAAGGCAAGGAGAGAATCAAATGAGACTTAATGAGGATCCAACATTTCTCACTCCTTAGGTTTTAAAACCTTTTTTCCATCTCTTTCTTCACAAGTTTACAAGACTGAACTGAAGAACAGAATGAAGTTCTTTAATTTAATTGAGCTCCTAGTAAAATCCAAGTAGGGAATCTGACAGAACCCAGTTAGAAGACTGAGCTCAACCTGAAACTGGAGGGTGTCTTCAGTTGGACCATCTTACTAAACAAGCTATATTCAGTCGGTTCAAACAAATCAAAAAAGATGTAAGATCTGGCGTCAACACAATCAATGGCTGCGTTGCTATTGCCCTTTTCTAGCTTGATGACGCTCATTCACCCGCTCACACTTCCTGGCACGAAGCTGCTGACACGTTCACACACTGATGACGCAGCATCAGGAGCAATTTGGACGTCGGTGTCAACACTGATCACACTGAGTGAGCAGGGAGCTGAACTAGGAACCTGATTACTGGACGACCCGCTCTTTCACGTATACATATATATATATATATATATACTGTATATATAGTGTGTGAAAATGTCACCGACGTACGACTGCTCATCCCCAGAGTGTCACAAGGCAAAGACAAAAGATCAGCACACTGACACACGACGACATGTTGAACATGTTGAACATTTACGTGGGACCCCTTAGGCAGCCATGTTGGCGTTTACTATGTAGTGTTACATTACAGCTAAGACTGATTTAACAGTTTGCAGTTGGCGTTGATTTCATCTTGGAGCATCAATCAGATGCTGAGACGTCACAACGACGCACTGCTCAAGGCATGAACCTCAGATCAAACAATCAAATTCCAATATTCCAACGGTCAGAATCTTGACAGGAATATAAAACAATCAATAGAACAAATAATGACGCATCAGTCAGTCAGACAAAAGGAAAAAAAAAAAAAAGCTAGAAAATGTTATTAAACTGCTGTGTGTTACAACCTGAGTGACAAGTGCTGTTTGGGGATTTTCATCGTAGCACCTTCTTTGAAAGTCTGACGCTTCATTTCAGTGGGTTTATTTCACTAATAAACACGTCTGACCCAGAAATAAGACCCGTCTCCACGTTGTCTCCAGAGATCTGGAATAAATCGGTTTCCCCTTTCGCTGCGGAGCTGATGTTTTTTCATCAAAGATGTTCTCTATCTACTGCAATCACAAACAGTATATAAAATTTATATGTTACTGCATTCAATTTCTTTCTATTTTTTCTTTAATCTGCCGCAAAAGGAAGCAAGTGATTCTTGTGTTTGTTTGTATGACTGGGTTGGTTTGAGTTTCAGGACCATGGACAGCCACATGCCGACACACTCCCCCCGTGACCGTTGAGGATGATGATGACACTGATGATGTGTTCCAATTGTGTCGGACGTACAAACTCAGAACGTGTGGTGACTGACAGGTGAAAACCAAGCAGGTCACAACACAGCAGGTCTCATCTGCTTTGTACCGACCTCTGTTCTGTATTGACCAGTGAGTGGACCAATGTCCATTTGGGGACAATAAAGTTGATTTGATTGATTGATTGATTGATTGGACAAAAGCTGTTCTTGTGCTAGGTGTTAGCTGCTAAACATCACAGCTGTGTGTGTCTGAGTCACTGAAATGGAATAAAAGACCCATGTGACATAAAAACAGTCACACAGTAAAGTTTTACTGACAGATACACATAATGCTGCGCTGCCATGTTGGATTCTGAACTCGGGGTCCTCTGAGATGAACCGATCCACGTCCGATTTCTCTGGTTAGGAGGCAAGTTCCCGGCCACTGCTCGGAAAACGACTCACATTCCGACAGCAAGTGGAACACCAAGTTGGGGGTCAGACAGAGACACAGGTCAGCTATCCACAAAAGAAGAACTTTATTCATCAGATCCCGTACCTAGCTATATAACACACACACTGCACAGTTACTATTTCATTGACAAAAATGTTAAACATTACGTTTGGGTCCAAACAATATATTGAATGTGTACAGATAAACTTATTACTACAAATATTAAATGCAATTAAAATACAAATCAAATTCATCAGTCGGCCAAAGCTCGTACGTGCCCCAGTAACGGAGGGCTGGACTTGAAGTGGACAACCACCGGTCTCCACCAAAACAGTAGGAACACACTACAGACACCACATGCAGCCGGGTTGTTGAATGGCAACAAACAAAACAAACATATGATGTGTGACACTGACAGTTCCTAAGAAGAGACAAAAAAAAAAGAACTCTGGCCTGGAAGTAATTCCATGATTCAGCGTGCAGCCTGTAATTCCACAGAGCTGAGTGAAACTAATTCAGTGAGAAAATCTTATATTTGCTGGAGCTGAGGTAATGTGGGTCAGTAACAGCTGGATCCTGCCGCTGATCCACTCAGCTGCCGTCTGCTCGGAAATCTATAAATATCCTCAATTTACGGACACAGGAGCCAAAGGTCTGATATTGTTTCCAGCTTCTATTCAGCTTCGACTGTTTTGACTCGCTTGACATGACTTTGGCTGCGCAGCGCATCTGGCAAACACTGCAACTATTTCTTGGTAAATGAAGCAAAGCAAATGTGTTTGAGCCAAACGGTCCAAGTTTCTTGGCACCGTCGCCGATGAAAATAATACATATTGCTGACAAACAGGGAGCGGGTGAGAGATGTCTGAGTAGACCCAGTGGAGTGCGACACGTCAGTTATTCACATCCAAAGACTTTCAGGCAACAGTTTCACCTGCGTTTCTACAAAAACACTCTAACACGGTTTCCATTCATGCCATGCACGTTATCTGTGAATTGGATTTGTGCAGTTGGGGAATTATTTACCTCATAATTTCTTGCCAGAGGGAAAATATACTCAAAGTCAACTATCTGCTGCTGCTGTTTTACTTTTTGACAGGTTTGACATCAATCTTTGAATCTTTCGACCACATCCGCACGGAGACGGAACCAGAAATCGTATTAAAAGTGTTTCAAGGAGAACATGTGCTGCACTGGTGCCACAGAAACACACCGCAAACAGAAGAAGACAATGGAGAAAACCAACGGACCCGGGAATATGTGATACCGCAATCCGCCATTGTTGTCGTTGTAGGCGGGGTTAGTGCATGCGGTGAGGGGAGAGGTGGACTTATGACGCCATGGTTTGTCTAACAGTGGCGTCTTCAG